>CAMOHE010043322.1:47379-96444 GCA_946598075.1 Artocarpus hirsutus | reverse complement strand
AGTTTACGGCCTCTGAATGAGGAGATCTCGATCTCCCTTCTCTCTCTCTCCCCTCCCTCTTTCTCTCCCCGTCGATCTACTCCCTATCTCTCTCTCATCGGGACGAATGCCGACCGTTCTCATGAGGTAGAGGAGCTCGCGTCATTGGTGGTAAACAGTGGAGGGTTGTGACATTCATGGGAAGAGGCAGTGGAGGGTTGCGTCCATATGGAAATGGTGGAAAAAGAAAGAAGAATATCAAATCTTTGTTTGGTTTTTCTTTTTTAATTTTCAACCGAGAGAGAGAGAGACATCAGTCATGAAACGAGAGAACACAACCACATTTCTACTTTTAATGGCTTTAATAAATTGGTGAGGTATCAATGGGCAAATGGCTAGAGATAAGTTGACAAATTAAGAAAGTAGACAAAGTTCCTCGTCGAGGTAAGAACCCATCATAAGGAGGTTGACAACATTGTTTTACTATTTTTTAACATTAAATATTAAGTCCTTTACGTGTCCATTGACAATTAGCCCCTCAAATAGCCACCAATTCACTAAAAAAGACAATGAACAATACTCTTCAAACCAACAAGTGCCGGTTTTCCTCCATACATTTAATCCGACAGAAGCTAGTTGCAAGCCTGCCAACCCTGACACAATAATCTAACATCTCTCCAGAAGTGTACACGTGGTGATGTTTCAATACTAGCGGCGTATTGCAGCATCATCATAGGCAGGGTGTTTGGAAAGAGGGTAAGACATAAATGTTTAGGATTATTTTTGTTGTAGGATAATAAAATTTTATATTGTAGTAATATTTTTATTGTTATTATAATATATGAAAGTTTTATATTGTTCGTAACTGATTTTTACCGTTAAGTGAAATATAAGGAAATAAAGGCAAGGGAAATAACCTTATATATATATATATATATAGAGGGACTCCTGGGTCCGCTCGGACGTTTTGCTCGCCCAATGAATTTGGACCCTTCAGATCAGATTTCAGGGCTATGATTAAGTGTAAGGGCAAGGGAAATAAAGCTCACCGTTTACCTTTAGCAACCGGCTAATCCATGGGTTATTTCTAAAATGATGTGTGATTCGTCTTAAATTAAAATATTGCTGGCATGTTTGACTTTCGATGTCATCGCAGAACTTGTACCTTATCCGTTTTGAGTACGAGGAGATTGAAGTCCTTAATGTCTTCACCTCCCACGTTTGTGCTCATCGTACTGTATTTCATCGAATGCCCATGCACCAATGTTGTATTTATTACTTCTCACGAGATTTCATATGGAAGTGTACACATTTAATGTTAGCTTTTGCATTCAACTTGCATAAATTGTGAGTGCCTGTAATATCAGTGTTCAACGCAGAGAGGCCTTAGACAAATCTTCGCATAAGATATGAGCAACACATTTACGGAAAAGACCTTCATCCATATTCAAGCAAAAACCTCCAGCGCGAAGAAATTGCAAAACCTGTAAGCACATTTCTAACCTTCGCAACAACTTAAATTCGTAAAAACGAAAGCAAAATTTGGATCATTTGTACCTCCCACCATTGACGATTCCGTGATCTTAGGCAGACGCCGGGAAAATTTTTCTAACGCCTTTTTTTGGACTTCTGAGCACTGATAAATCCTCTCTAGATGGTGGAGTTCTTGTTTTGAATTTTGTTGTGTGCTCAGGAACCAAAACGGGCTTCCCTTTATAATTGCGACCATCACGTGGTTGGAGGCCCTTTTTGCAGGAAAAACCACACACTGTCTTGGTACAGTTGATGGCGGTTAATGTTTACTTTGAACGTTCCATGTGGACCAATCAAGAATCTAACAAGACCCAGTCGTTATTGTCGGGAGTGTCTGGTAAAGCTAGCCGAAATTGATAGGCTTAAAAAAATTATTTCCGCTGCCAGAGAAGCAACTTCGAAGGCAAGTGGAAAGGCTTTTGAAGTAAAGATTGCATTCCGCAAGCTTGAAACGAAGGTTAACTACATCCACTCCCTTTGTGGCTCCGTTGACGACGATCTAGCACAAACACTCTACGACATGCTCGACGCTGAGGCTTCCCAGGTTATCATCAATGTACCTCAACTATTAATGCAATGGACATTATCTCTTTTGCAGTAAGATTAGTAATGGACAAGACTTGATTCCATTATCCCTGAGGTTGATATTACAACTTCCGATTAAGGAAAAAAATTAAAAAAAAAAAAGTTATGTCTTTTTACTTCTTCTGTAGCTTTGTTACATTGTCGTTCGGCCATCTATGTCGTTCGGCAATTAATATTTACGCTAAGGCTTTTAATAAGTTCTTCCCCGCACTTATATGTTCAACAAATCAATAAATACATAAAATCAATCAAAAGTTTCGTCGATTTCAATGGCTATTACTTCTAATAACGATTTATTACATGATCGTTTACCAAAAATGGACCGTACAAAATCTGCTTCAAAACCGGGCTCAACTTCATACCTTATTTGCAAATTGCCCTAGTCAAGGGAACGAAAAAACAGCCGATATCCAGTTGCTCCATGATTATGCGTTAATTGATCAGTCTACAACCCACTCACATGACCACTTAACCCAACAAACATCTATTAAAGTAACTAAGGACAGCCACGTGTTTGGTGTTGGAGATCAAGTACAATTTTGGGCTAAAGTTGATGAATTTCGTGACTCTCAATGAAAAAAAAAATAACAGTTGTATTAGGCTGTGTGAATAAAATAGGGAATGTAGTTGTAACATGCATTGCTTTCAAAGCACGAAAATTTGTTGTCATGTATTATAATATGCTCTATATATGATCTCTACACGTGCGTCTTTTGGGTGGTTATTGAAAAATACCATGACATTATTTATATATTTTTCAAGTTAATTATTTTTAAGAAAAAATTTTTGTATACACCCCTGTTGAAGCTGAAAGCTGGCTCAACCATTCACTTTAGCATATTTTTACTTTATACTATAGAATATGAAAGTCTTACACTTAAACAATTAGAACTCTAACATTCAAATCACTCTTAAACACTCTATAATCTCTCTTTTTTTTTTTTTTTTTTTGCAGCTCCTTTCCGAGGGATGAATCTGAATCTCATCACCGTTCATCAAAATTCGGATGAGTACTGATGTAAGGAGATCGACCATCGTCTATTTTAATAATTAGCCAATTTGTGGCATCAGCTAACCTTATTTATTAACAGCTCTACGTAACAAAATAATTTTCTTTCTCCATACCATACTGACAAAATAATATATATATATATATATATTATATATATAATGTGTTTGTATTTATTCACACGAGGCACGCGCCCATATCATTTTCCTCATAGGGAATGTAGAGAAAGAAATCAAAGATATTGCTATATGAAACAGACAAATTACAAGAAGATAAATTAATTAAAGAACCTTATCTCCATTATACAGATATGTGTACATGTACATGAATGATATCTAGAAATTTTAGATCGAAGGATGAGTGAATTAATTGTGTACATTGACCCTTTTGTCCATTATTAAACCTTTTGTACATGTACATGAATGATATCTAGAAATTTTAGATCGAAGGATGAGTGAATTAATTGTGTACATCGACCCTTTTGTCCATTATTAAACCTTTTGCGTTTCTATCCCAAACGGAACTAGTACAACCTGGAAAAATATCCAAAATGTCATCCAAAGTACTGTTCCTTTCAGTACAGCTTCGATCCACATATGTTCCATTACTGAACTCTTCTATATCTCTTTAGTTCCAGAGAAGAAACAAAGGGAAAGGGACATAATTAAAATAAATAAATAAATAAAGCCATGTATCTGAATATACCGAAGGCAAAAGATTATTGAACAATATTTTATTACTTAAATAACTTGTGTAACAAAATGCTGTACACAATTATACAAACTGCTGATATTCAAAAATTCATTTCATTTAATTTCTCTCAGCCATAAAAGTCTCTTGGATTGTAGATGACTTGCTCATCTTCATCAAAACAACAGGATCAAAAACTAACTAGCTAGCTGACTAAGAGATGACAACTGCGCGATTTTTTTGGTGATTGGGGATTGGCTTATTACGATGTCGTTGCTGTAGGTTCTCTAAGAGAATGCGAGTTTGGTGCCTTGCCGGACTGCAAGAACTCCGGTAAGATGCAATCATTTGCTTGGCAGAAGCTTCTAATTCTCTCATTTCATCAAGGAAAATCTGTCGGTCGCGGCACTCTACACTGCAAAATCCTTCATCCCCTCTGCATTATAAATTAAGTACATATTAATTACACATTAAATATGAAGGAATTACGTATATTTTCCCAGGAAATAAGCAGTTTAAAGAGATGCCTAAAAAGGGTGCTGACTACTGACCATAAGATGAGTTTGTGACAAGCACATACCTATACATATAGACCTCTTTATCAAGACTTAGTCCTTTGTTGCAAAGGTTGCAAGTTTTGAGAAAGCAATAAGAGTCAAGAGCCAAGTAGTTATTGATTGTGGGTTGGTTCAATCTGAGAGCAGATTTCACAACAACATTGGAATGTTGTTGACCCCCTTGTGATGAGATTTGTTCGACGATTCGCAACCCGACGGCGACATCGGTTGACTTGTTCATGACTGTGATTTCATGATCCTCTTCTAGTTTGAAGGGGCTTATGAATTTTAAGATCATTGTTTTTATGGGAAATTTAGATCTAGAGAAGGAAAAGAGAAGAAGAAGGAGAAGAAAATGAAGAGTAGAAAGATGAGGATTGTGGAGTTAAGGAGCTAGGGGACATTTAAAAGCAACCTTGTCCACACATAGACAAAACATATAATAATAAAAAAACAAGAACAAGAACAAAGTCGAAAACAAACATGCACGTTTTACTTTCTCTATATTTTATGTGTTGATCGATGTCATGACCTTCTGCCATTGAAATTTGTCTGTTTTTACTATTGACTGTCTACGGAGCGCGTTTGTATACTTTTCTCTTCGTTATTTGAGTACATTAAAAAAGAATCTAGCAAAATCAGTTATAACAGTTAGTTGTCATATTTGTTATATTGTAAAATTTTCATATGTTATAGTAATAAAAAAATATAAAATACACCATAAAGCACTTACCTGTTAGTTTTAATTTAAAAGTTTAGTTCTAAACATATTTCTCAAACATAAAAAAAAAATTCTTTTTATTCTCGTAAAATTATAACCCTATTACTTATAAAACTATTAGCCTTAATTTGATATGTTACTTTCTAGATTAGATCTTATTGTTTTACAAGTAACAGGTGATAATAGGATTGTAACGGGTTAAATAGAATTCCTCTCCCATAAATTATATAAGTACAGTAAAAGTGTGTGGACCACCAAACCTTTAGTTTATTTGCTCAACATGGAAAACGTGATGATCTTGAAAAGAATATGTGATATATGCGAACCTCTAAATTAATTTATAATTAATATTTCCATATTTTCTAATCCTCGCCACTCCAACAAACAGCTGGCACTCAATAACATATAGTACTATATATTTTATCATGTGTTGCTTTCGGATACACTAGCCAGATTTTAATTTCAGTGGGGACACAAAAAAATTAAAAGACCAGCGAAAATTAAAATTTTATTTTGTGGTAAAGGAGTTGATAAAATTGAAGAGAAACCATCTAAGATTTAATCAAAAGTCAGGCTGTAAGTTACATCACAACATCGACTAATCAGAATGAAGAAAAAAATTTTATTTTGAAAGTGTTGACAATTGTAAAGAAAGAGTAGTAAAGTAAGTGGATATTTGAAATTTAAGACGGTTTAAATAAAAAAAAGGCAATTAGTGAATAGAATTTGAAAAGTGAATGAAACCCCCATAAAATAATAATATCTCAAAAATGTTGATTAAGCCCAAAACTTAGTGGGGGCACAACGATTCAAAATAGCAAATTATCTTATATAAAAATAACTGATTTTCCTTTCTCAGCAGGGAACGTGCCTCCACTGATCTGCTCCCTCGGCGCCTGAACACAGTAGTACTCCCCGGTCAGAAATGAATATTAAAATATTTAGTTGATTGGTTCAAACCGACATCTTAACCAATACTATTATACATAAATATATTAGATGTGATATTGTGTATCTTGCCTTACAGAACATATATTTGTTAAGAGTTTGTTACAGGGAGAATATATAAGACTGAATGCCGTGGAATTGACGGGAAAATTTGTCCTTAACCATCTAATCAACAAAAGGAAAAAATTGACGAAAAAGAAAAAAGAGCAATGACAAATCATGCGAGAAACATCTTTTTCTCCGTTGAATTCAAAGGAAAATAGACGAAGGAAAATCGTATAAATATGCAACGTAGTACAAATCATGTCGGATGATATCCAAAGCAATGCTAAATTAACGTATTAATAACAAATTTAATATTTGATTGTAAAAAAATTCTCTAATGTAATGTCATGTTTAATATTAAATTTGTTATATGTTAAACTAATAGTAAATTTGTTATAAAGTTTAACATATAACAAATTTGACATTTTATTTTTATTGATTGATAGATTGACTTTTTTCTTTAATAATTATAATATTATATTTTATTTTTATTGGTTGATAGATTGATTTTTTTAATTATATTTTTACTTTTTAATTATTTTAATATTAAAATTTACTTCTACAACTTTAAAAGTTTGATAATTATGAAAAAGATAAATAAGGCATTTTAAATAGCATTATTTAGAGCGTAAAATAAAATAACATATCAAATATAAATTTTATATTTTTAGTGACAAATATAATATTAATATTAATATTTATCTTGAAGATGGCCTTAAATTTGTATCAGCATCAGCCATGGAAAGTGCAACAATGGAAAGGATTTATTCCTCTCTAGTCTCTACAATAACTTTTTGACCGTTTAAATGATGGCTGGAGAACATAGAATGGATAGGTGAGCAAAAGGAGAATGCAAATTGACATATGCATGAAAGTTCATTTTAATTTTATGTATTTATTATTTTATTTCTATTTTTCTTTAGAAAATACCAGAGAGAAGTGTATTGAGTACTTGAGAAACATTAGTGACGAACTAATATAAAGGTTCTTTGTCGAGGAACCTCTTGCAAAAATGATAATTAATTCGCACATTGGCAGCTGTCTTTTGACATTCTTTTGTTTTTCGAAATGACCTTTTTCACATTCAACAAGTCCTTTTTCCCCAAATCAATGAGAGGCTTGACAGGCCCCACGTTTCCATCACCATGTGCATCATTTAGAGAGAGAATAAGAGGCCCACGAAATAAATTCATGTGTGACTACACACCAGAGAGGTATCTTTATTAATTAAGATATTCCACTGGTTTTATATATGTATTTTTCAGAATATAATTTGATGAGAACCTAGAAGAGTGGATGAAAATGGATCACAAAGAGAGTTTTATTTGTTCTGAACTTTACAAGTTGCTCAAATAATCACGCCCAATATTCTCGTAGTGGAGCTGCCGACCAAATGAAGCGTTCCACTATTTGGATATTTTCTTTGTATACTTGACATATTAATTATTGTTAACAAATATTTTGAACATATCTTAAGTACTCTTTATATATGCTAATTTTATGCCGGATTTCTCAAGTTTTTTTTTTTTTGGGCATTTGAAAAAGAGATTAGTGGTGTTCTTAAGCCTCTAGCCACCTGACATCTTAAAAGGAATACTTTACTAAAATCACAAGTTGAACTGTGAGAAAATCTAGAGATTTCTACAAAAGTAATAATTAGATCGTAGTCTCCTAATTCATCGCGAAAGATTCATCAAATATAGATGTTAAGCTTCAACTTGACAAGTTATTAGGCAACAAATTCGGTGAAATATTTGGCAGCCGAGAGCATCAAGAATCTATAATCAAAGAGCATGGCCGACAGCCGCATGGACATTATTGATGTTGTTGTTGTTGTTATGTTATGTGTTTATTAATTGATCTTTGGATGATTTTTTCATTGGCATAAAGTAATTTTGAACAGTTTGTGGCTTACACGTGTAGGTCATAAAGTAATTTTGTGCACACATATATATAGAGGACAGAAATTTTGAACGGTTAGTGGCTTGCACATGTAGGTCATAAAGAAATCATGAACATGCACACACACACATATATATAAGAAATAACAGATCTCTTAAATGGACGGTTTTTCTAATATAGTAAAAAATGCATCCTTCTAATATGATAAGAAATGTCACATACATATCTATTCAACATTAGCGTTAAATAATGTGTAACATTAAGAAATTCTTAGTGATCTTATTTATAGTAATTAATGCTTATTTTCATATTATAACTTTTCCTACTTTATTGTTTATATATATATATATATATATATAGATAGATATAAAGGCACATAAATTCTAACTATTCTTGAATTTCAAGTCTGGAATCTCCCCTTAATTCACCTCTCTCTCTTACTAGATTAGCACAAGTTGACTATTTAATTCTATTCATGTTATAATCCTATCGCATTTGAGTATAATATTTTTCAACATTTTTACACCAGAATTTCATCTTAATTATGCCCCTAAAATAAATGGTTGGCCTTAGAAGATTATTATTTTCATAATGTTAAGTGCTTATTTCTCATCTATCTCTCATATCACGACCAGCACATCTATGCCTCTGGACGCATCATATACTATATCACTCTTTAAGAATAAAAAGCATAAAAAAATTACAACTTAAACTCATCAATTTTTTTTTTTTTTTCACATTTTCTATGTGCACTGAAATGTTACATATGCTGAGGTCGTGCGAATGCTGACCGATCTAACGGCTTCAAAATTCGACGTCACGGGGTGATCTATTTGCGATTTGTTCGTGGATATATATGAACCCTTTAAGGGAATTAGATGCAGTTAGTTTTTTTGCCAAAGAAGTGAAAGCAATACCTAAAGGTGCTCACTTGGAGAATCCCAACTATTTGCCACATTTATTAACTATTACAGTGTTTCAAAGAGTGGTTAAAACTACGCAATGTAGAATGTGAGAGCTTTATATTATAATAAACTTTAACTTTATATTGTAGCATGTGATAGTTTTACACTATAACAAACTTTAACTTTATATTGTAGCATGTGAGAGTTTAATATTATTGCTGTTTAAACTCTCCCATAAAAAGCATATATAAGGAGGTTAGAAAAATTCTTTAACCCAAACAATTGGAAGAGCAAGGGATTTTACGTAGAAAATTGAAAAAGGCAAGTTGGCCACTAGAATATGATTCTTTCGGTTCAGAAAACTAACTCATACAGACATAATTTGTAACTATATATACAATCCAAAACTACTATTTAGTTGTTTTAAAAAAAATTAATTACAGAAATTCTCCTTGAATTATAGTCATTTTAATACTTTACCCCTCAAATTTTAAAACAACATCTGTACCCTTTAAAGTATGAACCATCAACAAAAATAGTTATTCTATTAGGATTTTAACGGCTAATTAACTAATAATTATAAAGTTAGAGATACATTGGTAATTTTAATTATAAAAATAACTATAAAAATTAAAACCATAATAAAAATAATCTTTATTGACGATTAAAAAAAAAAAATCATTATACCATTTGAATCCTTATATTTTATATATCAAAATTTTCTTCAAAATTTTATTAATTATTTTTCACCCTAAAGTACTTTGAAATTTTAAAAGTTATATATACTAATTAAATGAAAAAGAATATAACATAAATATATTCAATATAACAAAAATATGACAAAATTTTTTTAAAGAGAAAAAACTCTCATGGTATTAATAAAATTTCTTTCACATTTTCGAGTATTCTTTCATGTTTACACAGTTTAAAATTTCAAAGTAATTTTAAGCATGAAAAAAGTAAAATTTTAAGGAAAATTTTGTATATCGAAAAAAAGAATCCAAATAATAGCATGTTCTTAAAGGTTAATTACATAATTATACCTCATAATTTTAATCATTTTGCAATTTATCCCTCCATAGTTAAAAACTAAAAAGACACCCTTTGAATTCAAAAAACTAATTTCAATTTCATTGCTATGAATAAAAAAAATTGGGCCAAAAAAATAATTACCCTTGTACAGTTGCTAATAGTATTTTAGAGATTTAAAAACATAAAAAAAATCTTGAAACAAAACATCGTATTTTGGAAAAAAAAAAAAAAGACCTTGAGTTTCATGGCTTTTTAAATGTAAAAATATTTTTTCAAAAAAATTCTTGAGAAGACAAAATATATTTCATAAACAAATTAGGTCTAATTAAGAGTATCTCTATCGTATCTCCTTTTTAAAAAAAAAAAATCTGTGAAGGATAAAATTAAAACAAGTTTTTCAAATTCAATGGATGCCTTTATAGTTTATAAAAACAGAGGGATAAATTGAGAAATAATTAAAACTAGGAGGTATAATTTTATAATTAACCCATGTTTTTAATTATTTTTTTTGTTTTTAATCACTAATAAAGACTATTTTTATCATAGTTTAAATTTTTGTTTATTTTTATAACTAAAATTACTAAAATACCCTTAATTTCAAAATTGTTTGTCAATTTGCCGTTAAATTCAGACAGAATGACTATTTTTGTTAACATTTCATACTTTAGATAAAACGGATGTTACGTTTTAAAATTCATGAAGAAAAGTGTTAAAAAGGCTACAGTTCATAAGAAATTTTTGTAATTATTCCAAAAAACTACTATTTAATATTTAATTAGGCCAGCTATAGTGACCATAATATCCCTTCAACACTCTTGTTTTCTTTTTTTTTTCTCTCTCCTTTTAATACTTGGTACTCGTGTATATGTAGTTATGCAAATTATTTGTGAGTAGTGTTACATTACCAATAGCGATAATATTTCAAACGAGGATTCTTGTTTTGGAGATATTCTTTTTTTTTTTCCCCCCTTTGTGAAAGGCTATAAAATCTTTTAAGGGTGCAATTGCCACATGAAAGAGGAAGAAAGAATTAGAAGTGATTTTATTCACAAAAATTAATAACAATGATTTAGTGAGCCCTTACACAAGGCTATAATATCAATAAATGACTTACCCATTAGTGATGGAATATTAACAAATTAATAGATTAAGTGATAAACTATTAACATATAAGTGATTGACCACGGTGAAACTAAAAAAAGAAAGAATTCCGCCATTGATTAAAAAAGGTTGTTAAAATTGGTTACCCACTTAAATTTTCTCACTGATAAGGAGACTAAGCGTCAAATTTATTTATAAATCTCCAATAAGTTAATGTTATTTTAATTAATGTAAAAGGAAAGCAATCTAGCAATTACAATTAATAAAATCCTTCTAAAAAAGACATTAGTTTGTTTCCTAATATTTTATCATAAGAAGAAATCAATAATCCCAATTCTTCTTACTTACCTTTTTTTTTCAATCTCATAATTACAAGAAGTAAAATCTTGATGATGATAAATATGGACATGCACGTGATCAATAGAGGTGTGCGTTTCCAACTCGCTCTAAAATTCAAATTGCATATCACGGTGACGTCCTTGTCTAAAAACAAGCCAATTCACGTCACAAAAGAATTATAATTACTATGTAGTCCCCGAATTCTAATGTAATTACAATATTAGTCTTCCACTACTTTCCGCTTATATATATCCACTTTCTGGCTCCTTCTGGTTCCATATCACGTATATGTAAGATCTCATAGAATTATATTTGCACTTAGTAATCCCTTCACACAAATTTCTTTGTTCAATCATGGCCAAGATTCCCATTAACCCTTTTCTCCTTCTCGGGTAATTGGTTCTCTTTTTCTTCTTCATCAAAGTTTTCTCACGATCTCACATATATCTGATATATATCTACAAGAACAAAACAAAACCGGCTTTGTTTTCCTTTTAAGTATAATTACTCGCCAAGCACGTAATCTTTAGGTCTTCTTGACTAATAAGAAAACTTGCACATGAGCTTTTTTTTTTTTTTTTTGGCAGTAGGCGGTCTTGTGCGGTTGCAGCAGAGAATGTAAAAGTGCAAGTTCAACCGGCTGCGAGGAAGGCTGCAACGAAAGAGGCGCTGCCGAGCGCTAACAAGGAGGAGACCTTTTGGATGAGGGACCCGAAAACTGGAAACTGGGTTCCAGAGAGTCACTTGGGTAGTGATCAGGTTGATGCGGCGGAGCTGCGAGAGAAACTGCTTTCCAAGAAGCATAAAAGTGTTTAGAAACTTAATAATATTACCATCTTTCACCATGGGATTGGTACCAACCAGCTGGAGATTCTGATAGTCATTATAAACCGATTCCGATAAGAAATAATACTCGAATATTGCGGGCTTAATATAAGTTTATCGCGTGTTATGTTCAAATACTACTTTATTTCTCTACTTTCTGTGTTACAAAAAATATATGTCCACAATCCCCATAATGGTATGAAATTATCGAGTTCAAGATTTCTTTTGTTCTTTTTTTTTTCCTATTTTGTTGACGTCTAGAAGAAGAAACATAATACCACTATTCAGAATAGATTCTGTATGATTTGTGTTAGATTTCCTCGCATAATATGCATGGTAATAAAATTATTATGTTATCCCTTGCATAGAATTTTCTAGCTTGGACTTGCAATTAGTTCAAAGTTGCGATAAAAAAGATTCATTTAAATTTTATCTCTGAAAATATTTGCATAACTTTTACATTTTAAAAGAACCATCAACGTGGTCGTACCCATTTTCTCGCCCTCATATTACCAAAGAATCACCTTTAAAAATAAGAAATAAATAAAAAAAAAGAATCAGACCACAATATTTGAGGACGAGGATAATGAATTTTGGAAAGAAGAGGAGAAGGAAGAAGAGAGAGATTATGAATAGCTTTCCTTCTTATCAATTTGTTTTCCATGACTCGTATTTTAAAGTAAAACCTACTAACAAAAAGAAACTATGCAAACCTTTGGCAATGTTTAATACCACGTGATTTTTTTTGTTAATATAATACCATGTGATTTTATCTTCCTCTTGTGCCCAATTACAGATGCTAATAGTTTTCCAATATTTTAAATGGACATACCATGTGAATCCTGTCACCTTTCTCTAAAGTTGGGTACTACCTAGTATCTTATAAGGTGTTTGGTTATTGGTTAGAACCAACTGGTTCTAACGAACAAATAGTGAGAATTTTCTTATGCTACAGTAAAATATAAAAGCAAAAACTCTCACATGCTACAATGTTTTTAACAAAAATTAGTTTCAACCATACTTTTCAAAATAAATATATATATTTTTTTTTTTTGGCTCAAAAAGTATCTGGCTTAGTTTTTACCCTTAAAAACAAAAGAAAAGATAATGACCCAACTCCCAAATATGCTCCACTCCCCTCAAAGATCCCTCAGAAAGAGTTGGGTAACTTGGCAGCGTCGAAACGCATGTTATTTCCACTCTTGGAAAGCACTTTCTAGCGATTTTTAAGCAGAATACTGCCCACCTCGCCAATCACTAGTTAACAAACAAAGAGGACAGAGAGCTATAGAGTTGGCCACATTAGGAATAAAGGACCAATCTAACAATAATTGAACATATTATAAAAAGACCACCGTGAAAGTTGCTACAAAAAGACACTTGCATGCAAGAATACAAGAGAAGGCAATCCAAATTTCATGCTAACAATTGACCAACATTGACCCGGATTGAGAATTCATGTGTTTTGAATCAAAATTATAGCATTTCACATGATGCATCCACGCATTTCTACGGGAGAAAATTTTGATCTAGGGAAAATGTGTCATTGAAGGTCTACAAATATAGCTGGATGAGCTCGTCACTGACCACTGATGGAGTAAGAACACCCAAATCTGTGAAGAGCAGAGTAAGATATTGAGGAGGTGTATAATCCCTGGCAGACCTTTCAACCTCGACCTTGGACGGGATGGGTACCCCAAAATCAATCGGGCGTAAAGCCGGGGCCATATCTTTCTGGTCCAAGGGGTAAAGACGCGCAAACTGCAAAAAAAACATGGAGTATGAAGAGATTTTTTGAGTGAAAATAAATGATAGTTGACCTGTGCTCCAGAGTTGTCTGCTAAACTTATATATCAAAAGAATATGCTGCAAGAAGGAAAATATTTGTTTAGTAGGGAGTGTTTGAAGAACAACTTTTGGCGCACCTTATAGCTTTCAGCAGCCACATAAACTGGCTTGTTCATGCTGTGCGCCACTAGTGCAATTTGGTATGTTCCCATCATGTTTATTATTCCTCCACTTTCCACCACTCCATCCGCCCCAACGAATACCATGTCGACCTCGTCCATGGAATACGCCACCGCAGAGTCCATCAGAAGCTTCACAGGAACATCAAGCTTGGCCAACTCGTTCGATAACCATAAACCTGTTCTGTCTGGTCTACCCTCTGCATTTTCAAGGAAAAAAAAAGTTAAATTAAGGTGCCAGATAACATGTACAATACAAAAGAGCTTGTACACTTCTTTGAACAAAAATTAGTCATCACATTTATTGTGATAACAGGCCCAAAACCACCACACAGATTTCCGTATTTCAACCTTCAAGCACAGGGGGCAAACTACACTCAGGAAGTCGACCACATGCAGACTTTTCCCTCTAATTCTATTGGTTTTGCTTCATATGATGTCAAGAAATAATATAAAGCTAAATCAATCGAGACCTTGTTACTGCAGTAGCTTGCGACCTTAAAAGTGATATCAAAAGTAAAAGAATTAGTGGCTGAAACTCATATTGTAAATCAAGCAACTCGGCTTCTACTTTGAAGGTTTAAAGTTCATTCCAACAATCATAAATCAATGGGTTTTAATAAAGAAAACCTGTGCAAAAAACTCGAAAGAGTTTCTTGGTCTGTGCTGCAGTCTTAAAAACTTCTAAAACAACTCTTGAGAAACCGTGAGCCAAAATAGTACAACCGTCAAATATAAAGTCTTGGCTAAGCATTGCAATGATTCTACGTGCCTGCAAATACAATACAGAATAACAGTTACACCAAAATGTGAAATGATTTACTAATGGGAATTAAAAAAAAAATTCTTTAAAGAGCTGAAAATAATAAGAATACCTTGTAGGATATCTCCCCAAACTTTTCTGCACGTTCAATCAAACGAGACTTGGCCGAATTAAAGTCCTCGTATTCTAGAGCTGTAGTTCTAGTCACATATCTCATGAAAAGATCACAGCCCGCTGTCAAAGAGATAGAGGTCGTGTCCCATGACTGGAAAGCACACGAAGAACAAAAGATAGCTTAGAAAAAGTGGGAACTCTATCTACTTAACTTTTGTTTGCTGCATCATTGAAGAAGGATAAAGGCTAAAAGCTTCCAGCAAAAAACCATAATCACCTGTCTCGTTTGATACCATGCTCCTTTTTTTTCCCCTTTTTGATAAGTCAGCATACAAATCACTCCTATGTTCACTTGGTCTAAGTTCCCTCCTTCAAACTTAATCTGCCTCCTGAATTGATATTCATCCCCTTTTAATTATTCTATATAAAGAATCTGGTCTTACTCGCCGAAGCCTTTCACTCCGACGAACCTACAAGTTTCCCTTGATCATTCAGATAGGCACAGGGCAAACCAATTCACCTAAAGAGAATTCCACCAATGACTATTAGCTAAAAACTTATCCATGGGTATCTACTCAATGGCTTAAACTTGTTAGTTCTTACGCCCATTTGCAATGCATGTGGGCATTCCCTTGAGGGCTTCTTCCAGGGGAAACCCGAGGACAAACAGAATTCTCATTAGCTGAGGTTGAAGTCATAACCTCAATTATGACACAGATTTCCCTCATGATTTCATCTATATGATATTCTTATTGGGGATGTCCAAACCACAATCTGCACAACAACACGTTTCCGATTTTGTTCGGTCCAAAACAAAACCATTGCATTGGTGAAATAGATTGATTTTTCACCAAATTCGCATGGAAAGACATGATTAAGTTTCGATACTCACTGCAAGAACAACGGATTTTAAACAAAATGATTGCTTTCGAGTTTCGATACGGAATATGCCTTAAAAGCAACTAAAATTTCCCGACAAAAAACAAAAATCGATAAAACAATGAAAGAAACGGAGCAGGGCGAGGATAAAGGAACTGACTTTGAGCGAATCGGAAGCCTTCTTGAGCTCGATTTCGAGTTCCATCATGGTGGTGGCCTCGCTGGATCTGATGACAGTGGCCAATGCCCGAATCGCCGCCACGGCCTCGGCCAAATCGGGCTGTTTCCGGCAGTTGTTGAACTCGTCGATGACGCTGAACGGCTTTCCCGGCTCGGAGGCCCCGGCAGCGACAACCTCGGACTCCAACGAGGCCTGGTCGTCGGCGTGGCGGCCGACGGCGGCCTGAGCCTGGGCCAGCCAGTCGCTGGTGACTACACCGTGGTGCGCCGCCCTGGTCTGGTAGTAGGCGGAGATGTTAGGGTTTGAAGAATTGGGGTTTTGGGAGACGTCGGCCATGGAAGATGATTGGGGAGGGGAGAGAGAGAAGGATTCGGGCTTTGATGACGAAGCAGCGTCGTCTTGTCGCTGATTGTCGAGAATGAAAGAAGCTGATCTCCGCCACATGAATAAATATTTATTCGAGAATCTAATTCTACGTTAAAAGAGGGAATTTTTGTAACTTTCCGAAGAAAATTTCCGGATTTTTTAGACGGAAAATCTTGGACGAAAGCGTTTTAGTCGCCGTTCAAGTTGGGAGATTCCGGTGGGTAACGGAGTACTTAAGGAGGCTTTAAGCAAAATGATAAAAAATATACAAACCTCGATTAAGGACCCATAATATGCTAAAAATATATAACATCAAAAATAGTTGCTGTATAGATCCAGATTGTGCCTTTCTCTTCCCTTGATTATAACCTGTACATTGCACATTAGCGTGGTGTTTGTGAAGGGATAAGAATTGTTAGTTAGAATAATTTTTAGTGTAATATATGAGAGCTTTATATTATAATAATTTTTTTTATTGTTATTGTAGTATGTGAGAGTTTTATGAGTTTATGGTGAAAACTATGATCCACTGTGTCAAACAAAAGGTAGATAATGTGGCAACAATCATGATAGGAGTTATGTAATTTTACTACTTTTTTAAAAATGATTATTAAATTTTAATTTCATCTTAACTTTTTTTTTTTTAAATCTAGAAAACATATACACTTTGGAATATTAAAAAATCCTCTCAATGGTACCATATTTGGGATTGAGGGTGGCCTCACATCAAAGATAGTCTATTGTGTCATCAATAATATTATGTCATGTTATTTGAGAGAATTTTTAAAAGTCAAGTTTTAACATAAAGTTTTTACTACTGTAATATAAATATTTTACATGTTATAATATAAAGCAAAAAAAATATTACAATGTAAAGTTTTATATATTATACATCTTAATTTTTAACTTCAAATATCAATTTGGTCAACAAACACTCTCTGAAAGTAGCTTTCCATTATAAAAAATTACGGCTATGATGATAGCCCACAATGTTATCTAGTTTTCCAGTTGAAACATTGAAAATTAGCAGTGACTAAAGAGGCATGGTAGAGGGCAAAGCAGCATCAAATTAAGATTCAAAGGCGACAGAGATCTTGTCATAATAGCCTCTCAAATGAGATTATGACGATACAGTCGCGAGGGGCGTATATCTCATTGTTGTGAGATCTCCTAATCGGTATTGTGTATGTATAGCTATGACAAAATGTTCCAATATCGATATAATCGTAAGGAGACCCTTCCTCATGTATGCTTGTGACGCCAGTGAAGCAAAGATGACAATTTAAGCATACCTGAAACACGTCATTTTCTGTAAGAGTCCTAACAGAGGTAGCTTTCTTGTTAAATATTTCATTGCAGGGAGATCTCCTTGACAGTAGTGCATATATAGCTATGACGAGATCTACCAATGGCAACGTAAGCGCAAGGAGACCTTTCTTCATGTATGCTTGTGACACCATTGGAGCAGAGATGGCGATTTAAGTATACCTAAAACATGTCATTTTTAAGAACCCAAATAGAAGTAGTTTTCTTGTTAATGTTTCGTTAACAATTGAACCCAAGAGGGCACCTAGTGGCTTCAAGGATTTCTTCTCGTCCCTCGGTATTTTAACCCAAGTCCTCTTTGTTTATAAGATTTTTAAATTAAATGTTGGTATCAATTGATATTGAGGAGACAATACTTATAAATAACAAGTATAAGACATGACTATGCTGGGGTCTCGTTAGGTGAGCCATGGGATTGAGGCATTACATTTAGGCACTTAGCCTGTAACTGAAGCCTTTCAAGATTAGACATTACTGCACCGAATCCTTGAAAATGATGTATTTTGCACTTTAGTTAAGTCGGTTGGACGACATTTCAAGCACTTAATTTGATGCAGTACATAACTATCACTCAATTGTAATCAGAGACATCCAGACTTAAAGACCAGTACCAAGAGTAATACTGGACCATCCACTAGTCAAAACCTAAGTCTGAACATGTCCTACATGTAGTTGGTCTAGCTTTTAGCCAACACATATGGATTGTTTATTAGAGTCCAATCAAATTTGTTATTGAATGTCATTGAAGCATGAAAACCCAATCATAACAAGTACTAAATATTAAAAATATTTAAATAAATAAATGAGGTGTCAAAATATAATTATAATTAAAGAAACAGAGAAATAATTTTAACACAATAAATCAAGTATATACTATATTTCACTCTCATACACTATCTGGTAGTTTTTTTAAGTCTTTTGTTGGGACTTTGTTGTGCCGTCTCACATGCAGAGCAAGAAGAGTGGTTCCCTAGACTTCCGACCTTTTGGAAGGGAAGTCTAAGGTTGCGACGCATTTAGTTTTTAGGTTGAGGTGGCTAACTTAGGTTTTGGGGGAGAGATTTAGCTCTTACTTTTGGATGGGGCCCAGGGTTTTCTGGACAAGCCTTGAGATGGTCCTGGGGTGTGACAGACGAAACTAGTAGAAGGGTGTCTTTTTCCTCCTCAATTTGGAAAGGTATAGATAGGTTTTGTGGAGGTCTCAGGTGTTAGGGGAAATATCCGATGTTTGCTAGCATGTGGGGCTTCTCGCTCTTTTCTCCTCAAACAGGAGATGAGCCAACGAGCTTCATGGTGGCCCTGCTCTTGGTGGAGCGGTGGAGCTGGTGTGGTGTGGAGGTCCCTCAGTGGCAAAGAAGGATGGTGGCGAGAGACAAATTTTATTAGTGGCATAGTGGTGGTCCCGTCCATTCCCGGTGGTGGTTGCCTTTACTCTGGAAGCTTTGTTGTAGTCTTTTGGGCTTTGCCTTTGTATTTGAATTTATGTGTTTAGCAAAAAAAAGGCGGTGTCTTCGCCCCGTAGGTGTCATGTTTTTATGTTTTGGCTATTGGTTTGTAATAACAAAGGTGGTCTTTCCTCCTTCAAGACTTGTTTATGTGCGCTAGACTGAGTCTATATGGGTGTTATATGTCTCTAAGAGTTGTCTCTAGGCAGTGTAGGTGGTGGCATTCATCGATTGTAGGGGCTTGTTAAAAAGAGCTATACATGTACTTGATTTCAGTATACTGAGGTACTTTCCTGTTATCGGGCTTCTAACATACGCTTCTTCCACTCATTGGAGGGTTCATCTCATGTATTATAGGGTTAATTATTATATGTATTATCCTTGTAACTCTTATTTGATTTGACTGAAATTTCTTTTTTTAAAATAAAGTAGATATTATATATATTCAATATAATCTCCTCTTTTTTCAATGGATACACTACAATGATGAAAAAGATTTATACATATACCATTAATTGTGAAGTGACGAAAACAAAAAAATCCTAATGATTCATCGATTAGGATGTCGGAATGAACTAAAACCAATTCATATATTTTGAAAAGTTTGTCATGAACTAATTCGACAAATTGAATATTAAATAGAGTAAATATTTGCCCACAAAAAATTTAAATTTTGGATTTCAAAACTGTTGTCAATTTCAATATGTTAGGCGAAACAAACTAAAGATGGTTAATCCTATTTGAACTCTCCTTCTTATCACCTACTGGCTAGGGAGAAAGAGACTTCTTATTATATCCTGTAAAAAAAGTGCTAATTGAGAGTCATGTTATTGTCAAATAAAGAGTACTTTTCATCAGGCTCACAGTTATTCCGAGAACCTAAAACTTCGAACATTGGATGAACCTTCACGCATCCTAATTTTCAACAACTACTTATTTCGAACACCGTGAGTAATCTGGCTAATAAGAAAAGTTTCTTTCTTCTTTCTTTCCACTCTCATGCCCAAAAAAGACTATCATGATCCATGACCATGAGAGTCATCTTGGAATTCCGAACTAGGCACGGCTCTTACAGAGAGCGGCCTCCAGAAAAACTTGCATATACATATACATATACGTATATATGTGTGTGTATGTTTACATTTTAGAGTTGATGAGACTATGCACCACAAAAAACCCCATGATGAGACAGTGATCGATGAAGGGCTCCACCACCATTGTCAAGACGTCATCTCCTAAAAGCACACCACATGTTGATTGCTTTCTCTTTACCTGCTCATAATCAAAGCAAAATTAGCACCAACAAATATCATATCGATTAGAATCATATATAAATGAAAAATGATAGACAATATATATACATATATATATATATAGCAAGAATTGATCACCTCTGCAATTGGCCTTCCAAACTTGTCTGCTATCTTGCACAGTGAATTCCTAGTCCCACATGTTTCTATGCTGTAACAGAAAGATTGATTCTTCTCCAACCCCACCACAAGAACCTCACAATATGACGATAAAAAGCCTCTTGGATTCAATCTAAACGCTTTCTTTGCTTGAAAACCTGGCCTTTTGGGGTGATCACTATCTGCGCTAGTTGTGGATTTATGTCCCTCCCAAAACGTGAACAGCTTGAACTTTTCCTGCGTAATTAGAATGCAAACTATATATTAATTTTAAAACACAAACATACTCTATTATACGCTATCAATGACCCGTTTGATTTATAGGTTTGCACAGAAATTTAAATTTTCGAACTATAACAAAAGGTTTGAATTGTGGGTCAGAGGGTGAATCAAACAAAAGCCAGGTCATATATATACCTTTCTGACTATGGTGAAGAGGACTTCTCCCTTGAAATCCATGAGGTAAACATCTCTACAATACTTGGAGCGGTAATTGTCAACCCGATACACGATCTGACCATTCGAATCGAAGACTGTACAGCCCTTGCCATTAAGTACAAGAGACTTCATCCATATTGTGAAGGTCTCCTGCTTTGAACTAGTCAAGTAAGAGGAAGAACTTTGTGTCCCGGGGTGAACTTTTGCCATATTGCTAAAACCTTCTACTTTCGTACAGAAACTGCAAGAGGTTTAATATAGGCCTAAAAAAATTTGGTAAGCTCAATGGTACCTTCTAACTTCACGCATGTACGTACTATATATATGTATATGTGTGTGTGTCTGTCTACCTTTTTGAACTAGTGGCAAGCTGTTTAGGATGCGTTTGGTTCGTGGTTCGAATCACGGTTCGAATCATTTTGCCACAGTATTTTCTTTCACAAAAATTTAAATCTTTATTCAAATTTTTTATTCAAATCTATGAACCAAACGGATTTTAATGTTTTTAACGATCAACTCTGCAGTTTTATATAAAAAAACAGAGAAAAGAAGCTAATTAAACAATATTATTAAACATACAAAGCAAAAGATAGAAACCAATGTGTCACTACGTTCGAGTTTTTGGAGTTTACGAATTAAAAATAACTAAACTTGAACCTTATCGCTATTATGGTGTGTGGAGGCTTTAATATATATATATATATATATACACACACACACACACATAACAACGTGGAGATTCATCTCCCATCTTCTTCTATAATTTGGCATTCCATGGCATTGGCTCGCGGATTACGTAGATACGTTTATTATATAATATTGAACAAGATATGCTAGCTTATTGGTACGTGATGTAAACTAGAGATTAGGCATTTGTCCGTACGTTCTCATAAAAGCATCTATTGCGTTTGTTTAATGCAAACATATTCGTGATCAATATAAATAAGTTCCGTTTAGTTTGACTTATATATTGATATAAAGTACTCTCGAAGAAAGCATATAAAACTAAAAGCTTGCATTGACTAATTGTTTTTGTGATATACGAAAGAAGTATAAATGTTTGTGTTATCGCGTTGAAGTTAAAAGTGGATATTGAACCTCTTTTTAAATCTCTTTGACAATATGTAAATACTTATTAAAGAAACCTAATTGATAAGTACCTAAAACTCATCGGTTTTAACTATAAATAACGCAAAGCTCTCAATAATTACATTCAAAAAACAAAAAAAAAAAAATTACTGTAGTGTTAAGCTCTTACGTGTTAAAATTCTTTAACGTTATGGTTATAACTAAAATGTCAAACAGCTTATGAAAAAAGTCTTCTTCATGTACAATTAAATTCTAATGTTTACTATTCAAATGCAAGTTTAGCATAACTTATTATGTAAATACTGGATTGGTTATTACTCCTTTGGCGGCTAAATTATCATTATTATAAGAGTGTTGGTATTTATTTAACCAGATAGGTTACTATTCGTACAATTAAATTCTAATGTTTAATATACAAATGCAAGTTTAGCATAGCTTCTTATGTAAATACTGGATTGGTTATTACTCCTTTGGCGGCTAAATTATCATTATTATAAGAGTGTCGGTATTTATTTAACCAGACAGGTAACTATGGCGTGTCTCACATTTGAGTGGGCCCCACATTGAACATGAGAGATGGGTTAGTACGTTTAAAATTATTTAGTAGGTTTAAAGTTATTTTTCAGTGCATACTTTTACCCCCGATGTTTGGATAAGTGCCCACCAACTCGACTAAACAACGAAAGGCCAAAAAATCTGATTTATTACTAACTTTTAATACAAACTTTATTGATCGTCTAAAATTGATTTTCATAAAACAGTTGGCTGGTACTTTCCATCTCAAACGTTGCAAATCCACTTCACCAAGAAATGCCCAAGTTTTAAGATATTTTGTTTAATCCATAGCGATATTCTAGAGGATAGCTGTTTTGTAGTTTATAGATTTATAGATATGGTTAGGGTAATAATATTTATTTTTTCCTCTTTGTTGATATCGACCTTATGGATTTCGATCACATGAATAATTAGCCACAACTGATCATTAGATCTTATGCTTTTACGCAAATAATTGCAAAAAATATGCATTTATTTATAGTAATTTTCTTAGATTAGTTTATTTTATTCCATTTACATTCTAAACAAATTTTTAGATTTTCCTTTTTTGTATTAAAAAATTTTTGGGGATTTGAAAATTTTTTTGGGGGTAAGATTCAAACTGGACTTAAAATTTTAAAATGTAATGTAAAAATATACTACAATGTAAAACTCTTATATGTTATAATGTGTAAAGTTTCAAAGTTTAAGTTTCAATTTACTTGGCAGCAAAAGCTATAAGCTTATTCGTCAAGACCTTCAAGCAACTAAGTAAATTCACTAAAATATACTGTTTCCTGCATTGAAGCAACAATGGAAAGAAATTAAACAAAGCAAAGTAATTGAAGGATAAATTGCATATGGAAAACTAATATACTTTTACCTTTCGCGACAAAAATGTCATATTCAAATTTGAGTTTGTTTAAGACATTTTTTGCTATAAATTAAGCTTCGAAAACTGCTGGATCCGCCATTATAATTTATCACCGACAAGCAACCCTTAGGATTAAAATAGTACAAGCAGATATGGTCAAACGAGCTAATCAAATATGATAGTTGGTGTTCCTATATAGTTATAGATCTTCAACAACAAGCATGCCAAAATCCCATATAAAGAATGGGGACATTTGGAGAAAGAATATGAAATCAATACGAATATGAAATCAATACCCCGTTAGTAGGATAAAGAAATGAATAATTGTTATAAAATATTATTATCGTAAGTCGTAATGGTCAAAATTTTATGGTTCAAAAAAATGTTAAGAGTGAAGATAAAAAAGGAGAACGTTTATGGCAAGATAAAACATTTTTGGCTTGTGGGTAGATACTATTATTTTAACTGTTGGATTAACTATTCAATTGTCTGATTTATGAGTGGATGTAGTTATGTGTTTTGTAGTATAAATTTTAAACTTGGATAGTGTTTGACAAGCTTGATTATAACTAACTTTTTGGTTACCAAACAGTGTAAAGCTCTCGCATGCTACAGTGTTTTAAATTAAAAAGTTGATTCTAATCATGCTTGTCAAACATTCTAATCTAATAGCTAAAATAACAATACTTACTTGTATGGTAAAAATGTATGTATGTAGACGTGCTTGTCTACGATCAGAAACTGTCACGCCCCGAAGTATGGGGTAATAATGTGGAGGATTTATTTAGTTAATTAAACTAAATTATTAATTAAAATCACCAATTAAATGATTTGGGTTATTTTAAAAAACATGATACTTATAAAAAAACATTTTAAAACATTTATCGTTATTTTAAAACAGCAAAACATAAAATACAATATTAAAGATAATTAAACATAAGCTGGGCCCCACCGGACCTACATTAGTGCGCACACACGGTATCAACAATAAAATAATACATCATAGTCCAATAAGAAAGGTAGGTACAAAAATTATACATGCCTTGAATTAAGTAAAGCAATAACCTAAAATAGTGCTTCTACTACTCACTTGTTGCCCTGTTACGTATTTGTCGGTCCTAAGCTGCAATCTACCTAGGGGAAAGGTTTAAAAAAAACAGATGAATAAAAAAAACAGATGAAGAAAAGTGAGCAAAAGGCTTAATAAGACTAAGGGTTCGAAGAATATTTAATTAAATATAATATTTTATTATAGACAAGAGTTACAAAAATAATAAATTGAAATTCGGCAAACTCATACTTACCAACTTGCTCTTTTTCATCCAAATTTAATCTAAATTGAGCTTTAAAAGCATTAAATCAAGGTTAGATCCATTACAATGTAAGAATTATGAAACACCGTAGGTAAACTCATAAAATTTATTCTTGCCATTAATTCATTAGTCATCCGTAAAATTTAACTTATTATTTAATTCCTGGTCAAAGCTATCATTATCACTACTATGGTGGCCTAGTTGGGTTTCGGGACATGTCCCCAAGGTCGCATTCTCTACAACCAGATCTCTGTGGATGGCATCATGCTCTTTTGTGTATTTATTATTATTTAAAGTCCATGTTATTGAGTATTCTTAATTACATTCATTATTCGATTCATTATGAACATTCCTTCTTAGGCAAGTAATATCAATAAAAGAAACACTTGAGAAATTCGTTTTAATCATTCCTAAAAAAAAATCAAATTAAAAGAAACCATTTTGTGGCCAAAGACCCCCTTTCAAAATGTTTAAAGCATTTTGTTATTTATTTTAAACAATTGAAGGGAATCTTTATTTCCAAAATCATTTAAAAACCTAGTACGAAAGAGAAAGGTAGGAGTACCTCAATATTTAGCACCACACCCAGCACCACTGTCTCGATCTGCTATATGTAAGTTCCACAGAACCATGAATAACCTTAAACACAAACTAGGCTTATCAATATCTGACTTAAAGTACTTCTACGTTACTATGCTACCTGATGGGGCCTTAGTGTGCCATTTATGTTTATAAAATCATATCATAAGGTTGGGTCTCTATCTAGGTTTAAAATAGTAAAAATGGGTGAAAAACATTCATTTTCCTTGAAGGCCGGTTGGTTTACCAAACTTTCCTATTTGGCTTGTCAAACTGTACAGTTCAGCCTGCTAGTCTTACAGCACCGGCTTGCTAAACGTATGAGTCTGGCCTACCAGACTCATAAATCTGCCCTGTTGAAGTGGAAAATTCTAGAAAGTTTCAGATTTTGAGTCTCGGCTTCTCGAGCTCTAAACCTGTTTTCTTAATTCCCATACATAAAAGACACTCATAGATAGTGGAAAAACATAATACAATACATGTAAACAAGTTTAAACAATATTTTCATAGAAAATCTCAAAGAATCCAAAAATAGAAAAAATAAGAAAAATGTGATTCAATCCATTTTTCGTGAAATCAAACTTAGATTCGAGTTGTTTTGAGTTCCATTAACTTAAATTAAAGGTTTCTTAAGCTATAGAAACTTGGATTACAACTTTTTAAAGAAATTTAGAAAAAGTTTTAAAATTTGAAAAATAAACAAACTAATATTGGATTTGAGCTTGAAATCGAGTTTATAATTGCCCAAAGGCGTTCTCGAGCTTCCAATCCACCGAGAATCGAAAGCTTGAGCCTTGATTTTGAACCAAAAATTAGGAGAAGGAAAGAGAGAAAGAGAGGGGCAGTGAGAGGGAGACGAGAGAGAGAGAGTCTGAGAGTGAGAGAGAGAGCGTGAGAGAGTGAGGAGGAAAGGGAGAGTGAGAGGGATGTATATAGAGGGTAAAGGTGATTTTGCAAGGAGAGAACCATGTTCCAACACATGTTCTTTTTTTTTTCCCCAAAAAGAGACATATTAGATATTTGACAAATTGTTTTGTTTCAAAATTCAAAACAATAATTACATATAAAAATAATTAAGAGTGTTTTAAAATAATGAATAATAATTAAAAGTAACTTTAGTTTGAAAATATCGTAAAATATTTAAATCAAATTTAATTTGCATCATGGTACACTAATTCATCATTTACTTACTAGTCTCACTTAATTTAAATTGGGGTGTTACAGAAACAAAAAATAATTACTATGAAATAAAAAAATCCAGATTAATCAAACTCTTGATCACTGATATTAGAATCTAAACAGCTTTAAAAAGTGTTAATCACAAACCAAATATTGATAAGCACAAATCATGAGACAAAAATCAAAATATAAACTAAAAAAATGCAAAAATAAGAACACATCACATATTTACAGTGGCTCATTCAATAACTTAAGCTATGTTCACCGTTAAAAAGCCTTTTGCTGTTAGAATAAGTTGATTACAAGACAGAAGATTCTTTAGAAAATGAACAAATTTAGATGCGAAAGTGTGGTTTTGGGTATGAATAAGAGCGTGTGTATAATGAGTTTGTAACCCCACGGATGGGTTGGGATCTATTTTAGGAAAGAGGTTGTACAAAAGTCTTTTCTGTTGAATAGTGACAGTGAAATAGGGCACATGTCACCAGTTCATTGGCTTTATTTCATAGCTCCGAGCAGTGGACAAGTTCGTGGGTTGATAACCCCGCAATTCAATGAAAATCAACTTCTAGGTGTTTGACAAAGGTAAGAATCGTTGGTTAGAATCATTTTTATTATATTATAATTTATAAAAATTTTATATTATAATGATTTTTTAATTATTATTTAAATATGTAAAAAATTTGTATCATTTATAACTGAAAAAATAGTTTTCATCATTTTGGTCAAACAAGAGCTTCCAGTGGTCGATGATGATTGACTACTTTGACTGGGCTCGTAGCAACCACTAAGTTTGGGCCTACATTTTCTTGTCATCAGCCTAACGTAGCCTTCAATTTGGGCCTTTTGCATTGGTCCCCGAAGATAGTCTTATCATTCGAACAAGGACCGTTTTAAAAAAAAAATGTAAAAGTTGGGAACTGGGATTTTGTCGCCATCGGGAAATCACAACCAAATCCTTAAAATAATAATTGTTATCCATTTGCCAATTGTGCGAAGGAGACAAGACAACCAAAATTAGTGGAAGGCCAGATGAACAGCTTATTTAATAGGGATTTAAATAAATACCACTTGCCAATTAGCGAGATCAATAATTTGGAAAACATGTTTTAAGGAAATTTCTTTGTAGGATATTAAAAACAAAATAATAATAGTAACACTAAAATGTGTTACGTCATTATTTTTAATCAAAATTGATAATTATGCCGGGGGCAAATAAATAATAACAAACTAAAAAAGTCTCACTCTTACTTCTCAATTTTGAGATGAATTTTGTTCAATTTCTTTTCCAAAAAAGCTGATAATTGATAAGCATTACTTTTTTTGAGTAGGAGAAAAAGAAAAATAAGGAAAGAAGATGTCAATTTGGTTAGGAATAATTCAATTAAATGAGATCTTAATAAATAAAATGATTTACATGGTGTTTGGCTTGAATGGTCATAGTTCCTACCACAAACTCAGTTATAAACAGTATAAAACTCTCATATGATCATAAAAAATTACTACAATATAAAAGCTCTTATATATTACAATAAAAATGGTTCTAATCAACGGTTCCGTTATTATTTCAAACACCCTCTTATTGACATGCAAAAACTTGAAATATGAACTGGATTTACGCTGTTTCCTTGCCCACAAAAAGAGATAAACAGTTCCAATTCAACGCGCTTTTGTACAGCAATGTATTGATTAAATAAAATGTGACTTGTTAGAATTACCAAAAAGTGCTCGCAGAAGGAGTTCATTCACAGTTGTCAAAAAGTCAAAAGTCAAAAGTCAACGCTCCTACTCACACGCACAAAATCTCTGTCACTCACTCGCTGAGGGCACTTTGGGAATATTGATTTTCTGCGATGCTCCATTTGTGCATAGAACCGATGTCGTTCCAGTGTTAAGACAGGTTTGAGAGAAAATGAGGTGAAATTTTTTTTAAAAAGGGAATAATGTTTTTTAGGTTTATTTCACCTTCAGCCCCTAAACTATATTCTTTCTCTTATTTCAGGCTGCCTAACTTTAACATGGTACAAATTAACCCTAAATTATGACGTATATCCCATATTTGCTGTTTAATCACAAAAACAAAAATCGTTAAAATACTTGTGAAATGAATTTAATATTTTATATACTTCGTCAGGCTACGAGTGCTGTAGAGAGAATATATATGTATATTTTGGGAGTTTTTAACAACATCATTTTAATTATATAGTTTTAACTGTTACAACGTAAATCTTTCACATACTACAGTATAAAACAAAAGTAAGTTACAATATAAAAGTCTCACATACTACAATAAATTAGTTCATGCTTTTAACTCTAATTGCATTACCAAACGTTGTCTTCAATAACCTTAACAAAACATATATATTTTAATATTTTGTTTGTTAAGGTGTGATCTATTTTAAGGGGCCGTTTGTTTCGAATATTCTTTATATTCTTTGGACTCAAATTTGAATTCGAGTATTAAGAATCATTTAGATACATGTTTGTTTCATCCAAAATTCGAATCCTTTGAGTATCAAAAATCTAAGTTTTCAAAGTTTCGACTCCCCTAAACTTTTGATACTCGGATATCTCTGGTACAGTAAAAATTAAAATTCTCTCTTTTATATTTGAGAAAAAAAAATCATATTTTTTTTTCATTGTGTTTCTAGTAAAGAGGGAAATAAATTAAGATCCATATTATATATTTTTTAGGATCATTATCATTAAAATTTTATTAGATTTATGGATAAATCAAAAACTACTTTCACAACTTCTCCAAACACAAATTTTAATTTTATTGTATACTCAAATTAAAACTTAAATGCACATCCAAACGTAAATTCGATTAACAATTCAAATCACTAACTTAAATCTTAATTCAAATTACACTAACTAAAATCAAATCACTATTAATCTCTTTACCAAACGGACCTTATATCCTTCATTAATTCAACATGTTGGTACCCTAAAGTTTATTCCATTGAGTTTGTAACGATTTTTGTGACTGAAGGGGTTAAGCAAGAAACGAACAACAAAGTTTAGGAATGTGATTTAAAACGTTGAAAGTTTGAGGTCCAAAAATGAGATAAAAACATTACTCAGGGCCAAAAGTAAAAATTATTCTTTCGCCAGAACTTGAAATAAAATTACATAATAAGCAGAAAATAGGTCATGCATCCACGTGGAGAAGAAAGGGTCTATCTCCTAGACAGAAAAGGCAAATAAAAAAAATAAAGAAGATAATAAAAATAAAAATAAACAAAAAAATAATGAATTAATTCAATTATCATTTCATTTTTCAATGTCCACACTCTACACGAAAAAACCAAGAGTGCATAGAGAAGGGGGAGAATAACAACAGATTTTATCATGTGTGAAGTTTCATAGCTGTTTCGGTTTGTGTGGGGGACTATATAAATGTCGACGCACGTTCTCTTGGTAACCGAGAAATGATAGAAAAAAATAAAAAAAAATGGAGAACGATGATGATCGATTGGACAGAAAATTGAACAGGAGGAGTTAATTGGTATTGAATCGACGACGAATCGCTTTCTGGGTTAAGCGCTGTTTCACAAAATTTTGTCCACCTATCACCTATTTATCTCTCGTCTCTCTTATTCTCTCTCTTCGTGAGGAGAACTTTCGGTTTGTATCACGGTTTGGAGTGGGCACGTGGCAGGAATCTAGACAGTGCCCATTTTTGTCTCTCACTCGGTTGAAGATCTGATTGCAATTTCCTTGCCTTTTGACTGGTACTCTTATGTTAATTTCGATCACGATTGTGTCTCTTTTTTTTTTTTTTTTTTTTAACTGGGGTAGAGAGAGAGTTTTGATTGTGTTGCTGGTGTGTTTATTTGCTTTTTTGCTTCTTTGTTTTTTGGGTTCTAGAATTTCAAAGGGTTTGAGTGTTAACGCGTGCGAAGTGATTAAATATAGATAATTTTGAGTTGGGTCCTAAAAAAACAGCGCTTTAATCTCATTTTTCTTGTTCTTGTATGGTTTTGAGTTTCCTTTCTCTTCTCAACTCGTGGGTGTTTCTCTCTTTGTTTCATTTCAATTTCAGGCCTGGGACTCTTTATCTGAATTAACTGTTGTGGTTCAACAATTCATTTATGTAAGAAACCTCATAACTATGTGGATATTATTGTATTTCTGACGCTGATAAAGAAGTTATTTTGGGGGCTTGAAATGGGGGAACAAGACTTCCCTTGTTGTTTTCAGAAGTTTTCTTCTGGTGGGTTTCAATTAGTACACAATAGAATCATACTGATTTGTTGATTAGAGTATTAAGAGGTCTTCTAGTTCTTGTTGGGATTATTATTTTCCTTGGTTGAGAGATATGGCTCGCTAGGAATGGCAAGTGAGCATATCATAATGCCCGGAGAAGCAGTAAGGTTGTTTGTCTATGGATACCACCTACAAAACATTTCGTCAGCTGGTTGGCATGGTGAGGCCTTGGATCTTAGGGAGATCTGAGCCAGCTAATGTGTCAAGGGACTTTTGGATGCCTGATGAGAGCTGTAGGGTGTGCTACGAGTGCGATTCGCAGTTCACGTTGTTTAACCGGAGGCACCATTGTCGACTTTGCGGCCGAGTTTTCTGTGGTGCGTGTACCGCAAACTCCATCCCCGCCCCTTCTGGTGATGATCCAAGGACAAGCCTGCTGGAAGAGACGGATAAGATCCGGGTTTGCAATTATTGCTACAAGCAATTGGAGCAGGGTATGGTAGAAAATGCGATCCAGGTATCCAACTTAGGACTTGCTAGTTCACCGTCGGAATTAAGTTTGGCCAGCAGCACCAGATCAAGTGGAACTGGTGACAGTAGTTGCAATACTTTTGCCTCGATGCCATATTCATTCGGACCATATCAGGAATCCGAACGCAGTTCCGATCTCAGCCCACTCGCATCATCTTTAGTGGAAGCAAGAACTAATGAGAGAAGCAATATGACACCGGAAAGGAACAATGAGCTTGTCACGGATATAGGGGATTTATCTTCACGTCAGCCTGGAATTTCGATGAACAGGTTGGTATTTTTTTTTTCCTGGATTTATTTTTTGGATTCTAGTTAGCTTATATATGTTTCGAGAATGAACGTTCTTCCTTTTACTTATGAAATATAGGGTTGTCAATGTTCTTTTCCCATTCATGCCTGAGAAGTGTATAATGGTTATAAACAGTCTAGCGAAAAGGCTGTAAATCTGCTGATATACGGATATCATTCAATTGTTTTCAATTCTAGTAGGTAGATTTTACTTTTTGATTAGTGTAATGCGCCACTGTATTGATATAGTTTGCTTTCGTTATCTTTTATTTTAAAATGAGATTGACTCTTCTATCTTTTGCATCAGGACCGACGATGAGGATTATGAATATGGCATGTATCGGATGAGATCTGAGGCGATGCATTTTCACTCAGTCAATAGCTGCTATAGTCCAGTTGATTTTGAAGAGATGAATAATGAAGAGGGATTACATAAAGTACATCCTGACAGTGAGAACATAGATGCGAAAAGTTTGAGTAGCTCCCCAATACAATACGACAGCTTCGAATCACAGCGCCTGGAAAGGATTCTACAGCTTGGGAGAAAAGAAGACGAGCATGATATTGGCTATGAATGCGAAAGTTCTTTGTCATCATACCCTGATGTTAATATTGATGCAGAACCTGTGGATTTTGAGAACAATGGACTCCTCTGGCTTCCCCCTGAGCCTGAAGATTTAGAAGATGAAAAGGAAACTGTTCTCCTTGATGATGACAAAGATCATGCCCCCGGAGAATGGGGATATTTACAAAACTCGAGCAGTTTTGGAAGTGGGGAGACTCGCAATAGGGATCGCTCGTGTGAGGAGCACAAGAAGGCCATGAAGAATGTGGTTGATGGACACTTTAGGGCTTTGGTGGCTCAACTATTGCAGGTTGAGAACCTTCCTGTGGGTGAAGAAGATGACAAAGAGAGTTGGTTGGAGACAATCACATCCCTATCATGGGAGGCTGCCACACTATTAAAGCCAGATATGAGTAAAGGCGGAGGGATGGATCCAGGTGGATATGTCAAAGTAAAATGCATAGCTTCTGGACGCCACTGTGAGAGGTAAATGCTGGATTTGTTCAGTCAATGTGTCATTACTACAATCTGTCATGTTGCACTAGTGCTTACTGCTTAGGTACAACTCTGGTATGAAGTTGCTGCTGGAAACATGATTTCCATTTATTTATATATTGATCTTACGAAGCATTGAAATCAAGGCAATTTCAGCGGAATAACACATTCAAGGATATTGATAATTTCAGCCATACACAAAGCAATTTGGATAAAACTGGTTAAATTTTGTGCTGTCTTTACAATTTTACATATCCGTATTTCTATCTTTGCTTATATTATTTCGGTTCTTTTCTCTTTCAAATTATGACTTTTTTCTTCTAGTACGGTGGTCAAAGGAGTGGTCTGCAAGAAAAATGTAGCACACCGACGAATGCCTTCAAATATAAAAAAAGCTCGACTCTTGCTCCTTGGCGGTGCTCTTGAGTACCAGCGGGTGACTAACCACCTTTCAAGTTTTGACACTCTCTTGCAGCAGGTTATGATCTCTGAGTTTATAGTGTGTTGGTAGATTTTTTTTTATCTTCACAAGTCATGCGAAGATGCTAATACGGTTTGATTCCTTACCCAGGAAATGGACCACTTAAAGATGGCGGTGTCAAAGATAGAAGCTCATCAACCTGACGTCCTTTTAGTAGAGAAGTCAGTTTCTCGATATGCTCAGGAACACCTTCTTTCAAAAGACATATCACTTGTTCTCAACATAAAGAGGTCGCTTTTAGAGCGTATAGCCCGCTGCACAGGTGCTCAGATAGCCTCTTCGGTTGATCATCTTTCATCACAGAAATTGGGTTTCTGTGAGTCATTTCATGTAGACAGGGTTATGGAAAATCTAGGTACCGCTGGGCAGGGTGGGAAAAAATTGGTGAAGACGCTAATGTACTTTGAAGGCTGCCCAAGGCCTTTGGGTTGTACGGTAAGTCCTGCATTCTAATCAAACATGGAAAATGCTTAACTTAGGATGGATTGAATAAGATATTGGTTTGTATTGAATTCATTTTTCCGTCTTATCTGTATGTCAGATTTTGCTGAGAGGTGCTAGCGGAGATGAGTTGAAAAAAGTTAAACATGTCATTCAGTATGGAGTTTTTGCAGCTTATCACTTAGCCGTGGAGACATCTTTTCTTGCCGACGAAGGAGCGTCTTTGCCAGAACTCCCATTGAACTCTCCAATAACTGTTGCACTTCCAGATAATGTGAATAGCTCTCACAGGTCCATCTCAATCGTAGGTTTCGGTGCCAGTGTTGATGCAAAGTCTGGAGATCTTAATGAGCCACAGAGATCCAACAGCGTTCCCGCCCCAGATATTTCCTCATCCATCAGCAGTGCACAATCTTGTGATAACTGTCCCACCTCTCGACCAGCTAACACCACTTCAAGTTTTACCAATTCTTCTACTTTTCACACAGCTCCGACCAGACAAGGTGTTTCAGATATTCACCAGGAAAATATTCATTCCTTTTATACATATGGGGAGAAAAATGAAACGTGTTCTACGGAAGCACAGGTGGTTGAACCACCCTTAACAAACAACGGCCCGACTACGATGTCTAATCATCTCACTGTGAACAATTGCGGCTCTTTTGATGCTACAAGCCAAAGCATGTTGTCCAACACCCTAAATGACCACGGTGGAATAACTCAGAATCAGGTAGGGAGTGCTCACTTGTCATCCTTGCACCAAGAGGAACCGGTTAAGGAAGAGTTTCCTCCATCACCTTCTGACAATCAAAGCATTTTGGTATCCTTATCATCCCGGTGTGTGTGGAAGGGAACTGTCTGTGAGAGGTCCCATCTCTTCCGAATAAAGTACTATGGAAGTTCCGATAAACCTCTCGGTAGGTTTCTGCGAGACCATTTATTTGATCAGGTGAGCTCTCTTTCAGAAATTTATATATTTTTCTTCTTACAAGAACCTTTAGGTATAGTTCCTGAAACTGGGAAAAGTTTATCATCTTCCAGACTTACCAGTGTGCGTCTTGCGAAATGCCGTCCGAGGCACATATCCATTGTTATACTCATCGACAGGGGACCCTTACTATATCTGTCAAGAGGCTATCAGAAATACTCTTGCCAGGTGAGAGGGAGGGAAAAATTTGGATGTGGCACAGATGCCTTCGGTGTCCCAGGATTAATGGTTTTCCTCCAGCAACTCGGAGAATAGTGATGTCTGATGCCGCTTGGGGATTATCATTTGGGAAATTTTTGGAGCTCAGTTTTTCAAATCATGCAGCTGCAAGCAGGGTGGCAAGCTGTGGCCATTCTTTGCATAGGGATTGTCTACGTTTCTATGGGTAATGCTCTTCATCTTTTCAATAAATTCTCAGTTAAAATAAGGTCTGCCTGTATTCCATTCAAGTACTATAATTAAAGAGCATAGAACAAGAAGTCCCTTTCATCATTTTATTCATGGAGACATGGATTCCTGATATGAATGCAGATTTGGAAAAATGGTTGCTTGCTTCCGCTATGCATCAATCAATGTTCTTGATGTCTATCTTCCACCTCCCAAATTAGATTTCAACTATGAGAATCAGGAGTGGATACAAAAAGAAACAGATAAGGTACAGTGATCAAGAACTTTGAGGTTTTGGATGGGAAATTTAATTTTTACCCTCGATAATATTTTCATTTGCTTGGTTAATAGGTTGTTGACCGAGTGGAGCTTTTATTTTCGGAAGCTCTCAATGCTCTTAGTCAAATTGAGGAGAAAAGATCTAATTGTGGCGTGAGAACACCTGAATCAAGACGTCAAATTGTTGAATTGGAAGGGATTCTACAAAAGGAAAAGGAAGAGTTTGAGGTTCTGCTTTAAATTCCAATTCTTCATGTTAAATTGAAGCTTTTGTTAGACGAAGTTCATATCATAAGCTGCAGCTTACATATTGCCAACTTTACATATACAGTTAGACCGTGTGCATTTTAAATGAATTAATCTTAGATAAAATCATATTAAGCCATTTTTGCTTACAATTAGGATGACTTGACTTGTTGAACTGTCACAAAACCATCCATTTAACTCTCCTTCTAAACATTTTGATTTGGTCTAAAATTTTATTTCCTCTAATATCCGTTTTGCCACAAATTTTCAGTGTCATTTCATAAATATTCACTTTGGATATATATGTTTCTATGCGGCCAATCCTGTAAAGATTTATTTTGACCTTGTTGATGAAAATTTTAAACATAATACTCTTGACTTCCAAAAGATTTAAATAATTCAACTTTGGTATTTATTATCTGTCCTGAACAACACAAAAATTGAATAGCTTTGTTATGCATATATGGTACTTTCTACATTGGACAGATCCAAAATTTTCAGTAAATATTACATGCATGGCTGCCTCTCATGTCTGTATTTTCGCATTTTTCTGCACATCCTTTCAGGAAACACTCCTAAAAACTTTAAACAGGGAATTAAAAAAGGGTCAACCTCTTATTGACATCCTTGAGATCAATCGGCTGCGAAGGCAGCTTCTTTTCCAATCTTACATGTGGGACCACCGCCTGATTTATGCATCCCGCTTGGACAATCACAGCTTGGAGGATAATATGAACCGCTCAATTATTGAACATGATGTGAAATCTATGGCTAATAGTGAAAAAATTGCCGAGGTGAATGTGACAGTCAAGCCGGGAAAAGGCTATCATAGTTATGACTCCTTTCTTGTGGATGCAAAAGCTGATAAGAGCTCTGATTACCCTGTGAAATTTGGTAGCGATGCTGATCAGTTTAACACAGTTCGTCCAGAACCGAGTTGTGAAAAAGAAGATGGAGCCAATCTGTCTCCTTCCGCAAACTATTGCAATCAATGTGAACTTTCGGAATCCAAGAATAAAGTTCGTAGGGCTTACTCAGAGGGAGAATTTCCTATCACACCAAATTTGTCAGAGACCGTTGATGCTGCACGGACAGGTGAAAATCACACTGCTACAGGAATCCTGAAGAAAGATACCCCTGTGCTTTCTGATTCAGCCATAGCAGATTCTTCTGCCTCCTTTGGTGTTACAGACGGATTAATCTTAGACCAGAAGGAGGAGCATGTTGAGCCAAAGGCGGTTTCTACTTTTTCACACGTGTCATCTACGAAGAGCCCTGAGAACCTTGAAGACACTATCAGCTGGTTAAGAATGCCTTTCTTAAACTTCTACCGTTCACTGAACAAGAACTTTTTCTCAAGCACCCAAAAACTCGAACCATTAGGCGTGTATAAACCGGTGTATGTTTCCTCCTTTCGAGAGTCGGAACTCCAAGGTGGGGGCAGGCTGCTTCTGCCTGTTGGTGTTAATGACACTGTAATTCCAGTGTATGATGATGAGCCCGGAAGTATTATCTCTTATGCTCTAGCTTCACAAGAATATCATCTCCAAGTAAATGATGAGGGGGAGATACCAAAAGACGGTGGGGATTCTATGTTGTCATTGTTTTCTGACTCGAATTCTCACTCACTCCATTCTTCCGAGGATACATTATCTGAAGCTTATAGAAGTTTTGGATCTAGCGAGGAAGGCTTTTTATCCTTTTCTGGATCTCGTAGTTTGGATCCATTTTCATACGCAAGGGCTTTACATGCCAGAATTTCTTTTGGAGAAGATGGCCCACTTGGTAAGGTAAAATACTCGGTGACTTGTTACTTTGCGAAGCGGTTTGACGCCTTAAGGAGGATCTGCTGTCCTTCTGAACTCGATTTCATAAGGTCTCTTAGTCGTTGTAAGAAGTGGGGAGCTCAAGGTGGCAAGAGCAATGTCTTTTTTGCGAAGACCTTGGATGACAGGTTTATTATCAAACAAGTCACCAAGACAGAGCTTGAATCTTTTATAAAATTTGCTTCCGACTATTTCAAGTACCTGTCGGATTCAATTACCACTAGAAGTCCAACATGCCTGGCAAGGATTCTTGGCATCTATCAGGTAATCTTTTTCTTGGTCTTCGTATTTGGCACTCTTAAAGACTTCACAGATAAACTTAATCTTGTTCTTTTTATCGACAGGTTACATCAAGACATCAAAAAGGAGGAAAAGAATCGAAGATGGATGTTCTGGTCATGGAGAATCTTCTGTTTGGAAGGAATGTGACACGACTGTATGATCTGAAGGGATCTTCTCGGTCGAGGTACAATCCTGATTGTAGTGGGAGAAACAAAGTTCTGTTGGATCAAAACCTGATCGAAGCAATGCCTACATCTCCCATATTCCTGGGGACCAAAGCAAAACGCTTGCTAGAGAGAGCAGTCTGGAATGACACTGCTTTTCTTGCAGTAAGTTCTGAAACTCTTTTTTCTTGCAGCAGCGTCCACTTCATGCCCTTATAGTGTAAATTGTCCCTGCAGTTAAGATGATTAGATCCCTTCTTATCCATTTTTGGGGCCAGTTTAGTATTGCTTTTCAAGGTCCCGAAAGTCCTTTGTATAACCGTGCAGGTGGTGCGTGCGAAAAAGATGCATGCAAGCACTTTGCACTGACATGAGATAGGAATGCACTTTTATAATTGTTCTAGAATTTACGTTTTTAACTTTTCCCAAAAACGCAACTCTCAAACTACTGTAGTCTTGATGTGAAATTGGCTTGTGCTATGCAGTCTGTTGATGTAATGGATTATTCGCTGCTGGTTGGTTTGGACGAAGAGAAGCATGAGTTAGTTATTGGGATAATCGACTTCATGAGGCAGTACACATGGGATAAGCACCTCGAATCGTGGGTGAAGAATTCGGGCATTCTTGGAGGGTCAAAGAACTCGTCTCCCACGGTTATTTCACCCATTCAATATAAGAAGAGGTTCAGGAAAGCCATGACAACCTATTTTCTGATGGTCCCAGATCAGTGGTCTCCTCCATCTGTCATTCAAAGTAGATCCCAGTCTGATTTAGGTGAAGAGAACTCACAAGGCGGGGTGTTGCCCGACTGAATCCGCGAGTCTTTGATTGTACATTCATGCATTTATTTCGGGATTAACTCTTCCGCAGGATGCTTCTCTTATTTCATTCTTTTATTTTCTTTTTCATATAAAAATTCTTTGATATAGGAGTTTCATTTCATGATTATTTGTTAGAAGACGCAGAAGAGGGCTGTTGAAGCCAAGGAAATCCTGTCAGAGGGATGAGTATTGGATGAACTCTCCAAGAAATTCTTGTAGGAAAAGAAAAAGAAAAGAATATATATTCATGTTTTTAGCTTTGCAACATGTATATGTAATCTCTCTGTCTTGTATATCTGCAAATTAGATATTGATGATAATTTACTTACTTTTCTCTCCCCCCTAACAATTTCTGGTCAATTGTGGTAGATGCAAACAATAACCGGTCACAGAACAATATATATATATATATATATATATGTATCGTTTTCAGCATCAACTTATATGACCATTTTCCGTTTGGCTTAGCAATCAAGTAACCCATTAGACTGATAAGGAAAATCTAGAGGAACCTCCTTAAAACGAAATGTCGTTTCTGAAAACACTATACTAGATACTAGTGCCCCTTTGTTCTATTTATGTGATGTGTTAACTTCAAAGGTATCAAAATTCTAAAAGATAGTCATATACATATATATATATATATATTTATTATTTTCAGCATCAACTTTTATGGCCATTTTTCGTTTGTCTTAGCAACCAAGTAACCCACTAGACTGATAAGGAAAATCTAGAGGAATCTCCTTAAAATTAAACGTCGTTTCTTAAACAGATATTAGTCGTCCTTTCTTCTATTCTGTCCTGTATTAACTTAAAACGTGTCAAAATTCTAAAAGAAAGTGTCAAAATTGAACAGCGGAGTCAAATGGTCACATTATCCAGAACTTCCAAAAAGGGTAAAAAAGATGATGAAAAAGGTCGAAGTAGGGGATCATTTAGTTCAGAGCATCAGTAGATGTTCAAGTACGGTTCATTTGTACATACTATTCACATTCTACAAACGAAGATGATCCTTTTTTGTAGTACACGGTATATAATTATAATTTGAAGCATCGAGAATTTTTTGGAAACTTCCGAGCTTCTCTAAAACTGACATCTGACACCAGTTGTTGGGCAAATAAACAAATTTTAGCGAAATGAGTTAAAACCGTTGCAGTCGATATTGTCCCCTTGCACAGCAACACCTTTCTGATCAGCAGGCTTCAATTCAGTACCTCTTACAAAATTAGTCCATCTTTGTTGAAGAATATCATATATCTCGGAGTCTCTGAAATCAAGGCCAAATAAACCAAAATAAAAAATAAAAAATCAACTCAAATCTTCATACAAGATTCAAAACATCATAACATCATATATGGTATAGATGACTGGTCATGTTAAATAATAACCTTGAATGAGGAGATTTTCTTGGAATCTGTTGGTGAAAACGAGGGCCCTCATCGTATCCTTCGCAGACTATCTCTCCAATTTCATCTGCATAGCAGATTATTCCATTAGACCGATCCTCGAAAACCTGCATAAAAAAAACATATTAGATTTATATCTATATACATATATATATATATATATAGAATATGATCAGTAAAGCATGATTGTTTGTGTTTATCTTCTTTTTTTTTAAAAAAAAACCCAATTCAAGTTGAGACTAGTTATATGTGAAGAGTGAATGGCAAGTGGAGAAAAAGAAAGGAAAAAAAAATGGAAAAACTCATGACCTTTTCTTTGAAGGAGGAGCTGATCTTGATTGGGGAAACTGTTTTCTTGACTTGGATAATGCTACTGTGTCTGTGTTTGAGCCTCAAAACTTTGCTGAAAGGTTTTGTAACAAAGCTTGGTTTTTCAACTGATATGATCTTAGGTAAATGACATGTTAAGGCCATTGATCTCACGCTTCAAGAAGAATAAGAAGAAAAGGATGACAGGAAGACTTTAAGATTGTGGTTGTTCTATTGGTGGGGATGTGGCCTAAGTTGGCATTAAAAAATGACCTTGGCATGTGGCTTCTTTTTTGTGTTAATTGTTTTGAGGCAAACAAACTCTGAGTTTTTAAAAAATATAGAACAAATATAAAACTCAATAATTGATAGGTAATGTCATGTCATAGTGCCTGGCTATATAGGCGAGGGACCCACATTGCTTGTCTTGTACCACCTATTGTTGCCGGTGAAACCCGAGTCCTATTATTTGTTGTTGCTTCTTTTTCTATGAACTTTGTGGTAGTGGATCTATTCACAATTTCACAATACTAAACTTTTTCTTCTTTTCTTTTTTTTTTCTTCTTTTTTTAAGAAAAGTTAATGATTTTTATGCTAATATTAGCAATAATTGATTCACTAGGATTGTATTTAATCTTCACGCGGCCTATTTCCTTCCAAGAGTTAAACGTCCAATAAAATCAAATAAAAGTGGAGAGTTCATTTGAGAAACACGTTGAAACTTAAAGTTAGAACTTAAATATTGTAGCATGCGAGAATTTTATACTGTAGTAATCTTTTGCTTTTTACTATAGTATGTAAAAACTTTACATTATAACACTTAAAACTTATTATTTTAAAAGTGTTTTACAAACCAACTCAAGAATTAAAAAAAAAAAGTATATTCTTACTACTAGTTATTCGATGATGGGAAAATGGCTTAAAATGAGATCCACCACCTGCAAGAATTCAAAAGTTTTAATGGATATGAAGAAAGGGAAAACAATGCCAAAAGGGGAAATGATGACGGATACGGAAAGTTAGGCAGATATAATACAAGACAAGACACATATTGTTAAAGGGCTCTTGGCATTTTATGCAGGAGAATTATGTATCACACTGCATTTGGTTTTCCCTGTGCCGTCCACTTTTGAGCGACCTCAAATTTTATTTCATTATACATGCCACACGCGTATATAGAACTTCTGTTTTTCATTAAGTCCGTTTGTAAGGGTTACTTTTCCACTTTCCAATCCAATAAAAGTATATTACCAGATAAAAATTCAAATTAATTAGCTAATTTATTACAACTTATGATTTACAGCACCCGGTTAATAATTACAAAACTTGTTAACAATGTAACCATTAAAACTATATTAATTATATTAAAACATATAAATACATATATATATATATAAATGGTTACTTTCACTGTCTTCGTTCTATATGCGGTTGCTTCTCAACTGTAACTAGCTATTATCAGGGGCCATGCATGCGTAAGACTCATACTGAACCATTCATATTTATTAGCGTATTTTTGTGGGCAGTATTCAATCAATCATTGTCATCAACAATTCAATAATATAAACAATCCAACAATATAAACATTTTCAAATTATTACCCATTATATATTTAATTTTTTCTGCCCAGCTGTAAACTGAATAGTATAGGCTCGTCATAATCTCCAAATTGCTTAATTGCTTATCAATTCATGACTTTAAAAAGGTCCGTTATCAAGAACCTGAATATATATCTTTCCACTAAAAAAGAGAATATATTGACTTTTTCAAGGGGATACGTATCATCAAATGGAACTCGAGACGTCATGGAAAAGACACTGCATATATATATATATATATATATATATATATATATATATATATGTTGGGATTTGGAATATGGTCCAAAATCACAACTATTATTGATGCATAATTCTACATTATAATATGCTTCATGTCACATAGACTTGTGTACATTTTTTTTTAAGCTGTGACCCCCTTTTTATCTCTCTTCATGTTGTTTTTGGAGTGATGCTATTACTGTTTTGGCTAAACTAGATGTCATGAACAACAAACCAAAGCAGCGGCAATATATGAGAGCCAAAAGAATATAACCGGCGGACCAACTGGTACGTTATCGACTATGCAACTTGTGAATGTGTGATATTGTTAAATGGACTATATTTCAATGGTACCAACCATTCAACACTATATTGGCATTAAAAAAAAAACTCCAAAGTCCAAAGTGGCATATCTTTCCATGTCGTTGCACCCTTCACAACACAAAATTTGAGGATGTAGGTTTTCGTTTTGCGCTCCTTTTCAAAAATGACGAGGATAGAGGTTTCATTGGTAAAATAACTTTTTTAAAAAAATTATTTTGTAGGATTACTTCTGAAAGTTCATGTGCTACTAGTTTTTAAGCTGCGCGTCAAGAACGTGCTGAAGCGTAAAAATTATAATCCTAAAAAAAAAAATAAATCAGTTTTCAAATTTTTTGTAAGGTAGTTATTTTATGTGCGGTTTAACAAGAGACGGATCTAACCATTATATCAGTTATAAATAATGTAAAGCTCCCCCGTATTATGATAAAAAGAAAAAAAATTGCAAAAATATAAAGGTCTCAATGCTACAGTAAAAAAAATGCTAATCAATGGTTTCCACTGTCATGCGAAACACGCTATAGTAAATTTCGCTTTAGTTTCCTCAACCTATCTTCTTAGCATCCGTACGACAAGTTCCTTGCGGTCGTTCTTTCTTACGTGCTTTCTTTCGATGACGTAACTTCTGATGTTTGGTCTCCAAAAACTTCTACTTGTCGCAAAACGACGGGATAAGCGTTGTCGTTTGTCTCAACCATCTTTCCCTTGAAACGACGTTCGACGTAGTATGTCTTGTCTTTTTGTGTCGTTGTTTATCGAGCTTTCGGCAAAAAGAGAAGGGAAAAATAATAAGAATAATAATAAATCTTTCATGTCGTTTTCCGTAGCCTTTCATTCTTGGCCAGTTTGCCCTGCAAGACGCGGTCTTTGTCGTAGATTTCTAGTCTACTTGAGAGAGGCAGAGTCTTCCCTTGTCCTTTGGTTTCAACTTGCCATTCCACAGTATCTACAAGAAAATGAATGTTAGTGAAGTTTGCTTTGGCATTTTTTCCCCTCGTATATTGTTTACTTATTCTTTTCTTTTCCTAAGCATTTTCTGGTTTAGTCAGGCTGGATGGGACTTCTATACTTTTTTTTTTAATATATCCTCTCTTCTTTTTTTCAAAAAATATATCATAATTTACTGCTAAGTATTTATTTTTAATTTACCAAGCCAACTATATTTGTCTTTTTTTCATTTCCGCATGTTATTGTTTGTAGTAAATTTATATGAACCATCTTATTTAACTTTATGGGGTTATAACTTTATCACTAATAAAATAGAGGGACTTAATTTAAAAAATATACTGCATACTAAAATGAAGTCTGTATTTTTATGAGTAACGCAGTTTTAATCCTATCAAAATAAAAAGAATTTTTCAGTTTATATCTTCGATACTCTTTGATACCTCACTTTTAATTGCGACGGAGCATATACAACCTCTACCTTTTTGTTTTTTTTTGGTTGTTGTTGGAAAAGCCTGTCCTTTTTTTATTTTTGTATTTTTGGGCTTTAGTCAATTGGGTATGTATGGACTCATTTTACTTGTGGTGAGTTAGTTTATTCTTGACCATTAGATTTAGATTAGATGGACAACAAAAAGTTCTCATTGATTAGAGCAAATAGGGGGTCTCATTATAGTTATCCCTATAAAAATAACAAAAAATTAAAAAAAAAACAACTTTTTATGTCTTTTTTTTAGAGTGATTTGTAATTGTTTTTCCTTTACTGTATTTTTAGACTGTATGGGGGGTGTTCTTGGAGCCCCCTCAGGAGGCGTGCCAACCAACTCCCTATCCCTCAATGGGTCCAATCAGCCAATGCCATGACAATTGGAGCTACTTGTTAAGCAGACTCCTACCGACCACACTTTGTGGAGCATGCTAACCAGTCGACTGAGGTATGCTGCATGCAACGAACCTTGTAACCTGGTCAGTCCCCAACCAAATATAGACTCCCATCGGATACCATAACACTTCTACTAAAAGGAGTAAACTATATCCAAAAGACTGCCACGTGGCACCACCCAAGCCCCATGTTGAACAATCCTCCATACCTGAAGATCATGATACTTGTCACTTGCCACCTATGCGTCGTACACCTATAGCCCGGGTTACATGCAAACCTGCCTCACGCCTTGTCTACATCAAGCACTATAAATAGAAGCATTAACTCCATCTTCATGATAACTGAACTCTTTTGCCTACAATTTGCATCTTTCCACCTAACTCAACCCGAATAGATACCTAACTTAAATATCAAAGTATTCTTAACAGGCACCACGCCAGCGCCCTTAGACGTTCTCTTCTCTTGCAAGTCTGACCAAGATAAGATACCTAGAGACCGAAAAGGCGATTCGATTATCTTGTGCAGCTGCAGGTAATGTTGATCCGTTCAAGAGCATCAACGGATTGAGAGGACGTATGAGATACTTATTCTGTATATTATAAGTATGAAATTACCGACTATCTAATTTGATAAAATAGTATTGAAATGTTCATCCTATATTTTATTTCTAGATGGCACGCCTAACCTCATCTTACGTATGATGAGATATGTATAAACGTTTTTTTTACGTACAAAGGAGGGAGTAATCATATTAAAATTCTTTTCAAATCCATCACTTGTCTCATTGACTTTATGGAAGAGAACCATGACATCTACATTGGTGTCGTTAATCCTCGAATAAACGTGTCAGATTAGTTAAAAAACGACGTGTCGTTTAATAGCAGCGACATCTGTACGACATGCCGTTCATGAAAGAACGAAAGAAGCTACTGATTGTCGTTATCTCTTTCAAAATCAATAAAACGTACATGCCGTTTACTAATAAATCTACGAACGAGATGTAATTTATACCAGTGATGTCGTTCTGGTGATAGCCGTACAACATGTCGTTGGTAGATGAACGAATAAAGCACATGATTGTCGTTATCTCTTTTGAAATAATAAAACGACGTGACGTTACTCGAATATATTAACGACATGTATAGGGTGTTTGGAAGGTGGTGGGAACCAGTGGTGAGAACTACTTTTACTGTAGCATATGAGAATTTTACACTGTAGCAATTTTTTTTATTGTTACTGTAGCATGTGAGAGTTTTTTATTGTTCATAACTGATTTTGTGGTGGGAACCGCAGTTCCCACCACTTTACCAAACACCCCCGTAGTTTTATGTGCATCAGTTTCTTCTCCGACGTCGCCCTCCCTCCTCTCTACTTCGTCAGTCGCGGCCGCCGATCGCCGTTTCTCCATCAGCTCTACCCTCCTTCGCTTGTTTACAAAAAGAGGAATCCGATAGTGTCGGTCGGTGAATGAACCGACGAAAATTGCAAGTCATCAACCAATTAACAACTCCAATAATACTTTGTCGTTTCTGGATCCCAAACGAGTTGTTGCTTTCAATGGACTTGTATAAGTTTGTCAAGGCCCATAGGTTTGTCATTGATATAGGCCCATTTGTATTGTTGTTTTGATTCCCCATTATGCAAATGTCGTTTTGGCGAAGCCTTTTGATCGGATATGAACGGGATACAGCTCTGGGAAAAGACTCTTGTTGACATGAGCCCATCTGTATTGTCGTTTTTCCTCCCTTCAAGTGATGTCGCTTATGTAAGCCTTTTGTTTGACAAGTCGGACCAGGATAGACATAAGGGAACATGAACCGATCGGAGCGCATAAGAAGAGAGAGAACGATGTTGAACCATGTCTTGTCTTGCGTAGTAAGTTATCAGATTAGACGCTTAGAGAAACAATCCAGTGTGCTGTATTGTTGAACCGGACTGAATAATTACAACTATTGAAAAGTACTTTCACTTGAATAATTGTAAAACTGGAGAGATAAATTAAAAGGAAATGTAAGGGCTAGAATGGAACTAAGATTATAATTGGATGGCTATTTGCGAAAATAATCCTGATAGTTTATCAAGCATGCGGGGATGTCACAAATCTCCTCCACTAGGAGAGGAGAAATTATATCAATCATTTCCCTTGAAATGATAATACTATTATTTTAAACGATTACTAATCTCACAAAGAATGGATTATTTTTGTCATTGGGTGATTTATCTAATTAAAGACACGTGATTAGGAAAAATAATCATAATCTCGATGCGAATTCAACATGCCAAACATACCTTTAGTCGGGAAAGGCCTTTAGGTATGAAATAGCGATTTAAACCTAAAACTATATTCACTTTCATATACTTAAATGTTTAAGTCATACTCAAACCAAATATTACCCAAGTACCAAACAAAAGGTCTAACAAAGGGAATTTAAGTTTTCCTAACTCAACATTTAAGCACGTAATACAATACACAATCCATGAAACCAAACCCAAAGACATCCTGAAAAAACTATCCCCCAACAGCTATGTGAAACTTTGGAAACCAGCACTAGCAAGGTTGTTAACGTATATATTACTTGAAATGAGAATTATATCAAGTTGTTGACCATAAAGATAAAGCATGTAAATTATTGTAAAATGCAACTTGAGCTTGTACAATCTCAATTCCCGTGACAGAGATACACTGGAAGAAGAGAGCTCTAATGATTTTTTTTTCTTTTTTTTTTTCATACAGAAAAGAAAATAGGTCTTCCTCCAATTGGTATCCTCGCTAATCGTACACGTCTTTAAATTAAGATTTAATTAAAAACATGCATATATATATATTTTTTTACAAATTTGACGATTAAAAAATAAATTTCTACATATAGGTTATTTTTCAATATCTATCTAATAAATCTCAATATATATACATACACACAGACATATAGTTCCTTGCAGTAACATAGAGCATCTTTAGTATATGATTGGCAGAGCTCTACTGGAGCAACGGGCTTCTTTTTCAGGGCTTAAGTGATAAAGACAACGATTTTTGTAGCTTAAAAACTGCTTTTCACAATAGGACTCTTGCAAGATGAGGTTAACATATTCCTGACTGTGAGTATAACATAAGTAAACAAAGTTTCATCTCATAGATAGTAGAGTAGCATCCGAAGCTAAAATTTTTGCTTTCTTAAACAACATCGTTGGAACTGATATTGTTACAATGTAAAGCTTTTACATGTTATAGTATAAAACTCTTACATGTTACAGTATTTTGGTTCCAACTTATTAATTCTGACCTTGTTCCTAAATACACTCTAAACAATGACAATGCAGTTGGGCTCCTTAAACAATGTAGGAAAGTTCTGTGTCCCCGCTACATTTCTGGTCCTTTTTGCCTTCTAGCAAACAATGCCCGTATTTTATTGTCATTTTTTCTCAATAAAACTGCGTCTCTCCACGCAAAATTGGATTTTCTTTGTCTGTTCTTTCTTTTGCTGCTCCTGAATAATGCATCATTACTTGTCGTCCATTGTTGGAAACGACCAATATTCCGTGTCTTTTGATAAGTTGTGTTTGCAGCTCAAAACGTTGCAATCTTTTTCTGCTGTGTGTATTTTAAATTTTAACTCGTATCCCATGAAATGATATAATACTTTAATCTCGTTTTCTACATGCTTATTGCTAAAATAAAATAGGCATAAAAACATAAATGAAAGAGCTGAATGTCCTTCATTTCTTTTTTTTTTTTTTTGCCACTAAAAAAAAGGGGATTATGTGTTTGCAGGTGTTATTTAATCCATTATCAAAACACGTCAAAAGTGAAAGCTGTTAGGAGCAGTAAAATCGTAATTACAAAAGACAAACTCAAGATTTTCTATTCTGACAAACACAAAGCTTATTAGGAAGCAACAATACTATTAAATTCACACATAACTCCTTTTGAGTTTTCATCTATCTTAAATTTAAAAAAAGAGATTGTTGCTCATCTAACCCCTCAATCTCCACCATCTTTATAAAAACATCGCAATTATTAATAAAACAAAAACGACTTGTTCCAATTTTACTTCAAATATAACTTAATTTTCACTCGTATCATTCTAATTCAACTCATTAGCCGACTAGGAACCGAGGGCCCTCACAATAGTATTACATTATTGGGTTGTTTGATTCCAACCAAAAAATAGCGTAAAGTTCTAACAGTTATAATAGTAAGCAAAATATTACCACTATATAAAACTTGCACATGTTACAATCTTCAAATCAATTATGACGGCCCGGGAAGAAGGTCAGTAAGTTTTGGGTAATGAAAATGAAAATAAATAGAATAAGCAAAATAAATAAATAAATAAAAGTAAGAAAAATAGAGTAAATTTACTCATAAGATGAATAAATATCATTAATTATTATTAAATATCATCGATAGTTACCATCATATGAATGCCACGAAGTTGGATGATTGAGGTGTCATTATCATTCAGCATCATGTGGAAGGTAGCCACGAAGGTGAGTAAGTAAATAACAATAAATCATATAATTAATATAAATTCATTGAAAACCATAATATTTGAAATAAATGACGTCGTGGCTCACAAAGACGAAAACAACATCGTGAAATACGGATAATAATAATAATAACAAAATCATCGTAAATCATCATTTACAGAATAAATCGTAATATATATCTAATATAGACGACGACATCGGGACTAGTCGTACAGTATATGTATCATACAACAATTCAGAGGAAAATATCACTTCAATCCATA
>CAMOHE010043322.1:18260-43396 GCA_946598075.1 Artocarpus hirsutus | reverse complement strand
TTTTGGTTTTGGATATTGGAGTATCGGAGATTTTTTTTTTTTTTTTTTGAGAAGAAAGAATTGATATAGAGAAATTGAAGAAAAAAAAATAGTTTTCCCAAGGCGATTCACCTTCGGGCTAAACCAAAAAAGGGCTCTGATACCATGAAAAGAAAGAAGAATTGTATTGAGAAGAAAGAAGAATTGTATTTCTTATCTACGATTACAAGAAGGCTTAGAGCCTTTATATAGGAATTACAAGAGAAATCAAAGGAGAAAAACAAGCTGTGTGACAGCCTGTGTGATTGACAGCCTGACTATACAGCCTGTGTGATTGAGCTGTATTAATACCAAAATTCTCTCACTTTCTATAATTATTATATTAACATTAACACACCAAATTGTCTTACTTTCTATAATTATTACTTTCTATATTAACATTAACAGAGAGAAATAAAGAATGAAAGAGAGAGAGTGAAAATAAAGAAATAAAAGGTTAAGAGCATTTTAGTAAATATAGAAAAATATGGTATAAAAATATCATTTGATATTTTAAGAACTAAAAATCAAATTTTTAAATATAACAAATACAATAAAATTTTAAATAATTAAAAGTTAACATCAAAAATTATATTAACACACTTAATAATTAAATTTAATATAACTAATCTTATTCAAAAAATTCAAAATATTATATTAATATTTTCAATTCTAACTATTACCTCAAACATTCTATACATATTATATTGGCACATTCTAAAGGAAAGACAGACGCAATGATTATTGTACCACCCCATTGTTGGTAATGTAGCTCATATTTTATGATCAATCAATACTGTGGGTAAGATTTGTTAAAATCCCTTGGCGTTCACATTAGGAATCAGATGTGGTGGAGCTTCGCGCCTAGATCTTTATAGCCTTGCAATATAGGTTAGGTCGTACACTTAGAGATCTCATAGGCCACGTTCTTTTTCTTTTTCATCCAATTTCTTCAACTAATTTTCTTTTTCTTTTTCTAACTAGATATTGTGGTGTGATTCTTTGAACCTGAATTGTGTACTCAGGAAAGCAGCCTAACATCTAAGGTGAACCCCAAAGGGTTTAGGGCCCGGTCCTGCCGGTCCTGTATTGTCATGTTCCCTTTTTCCCTACAGAATAGAACCAAAATATAGCTGTTGGAAAAATCTTGTTTTAATAAAAAATAAACTGATTTTTTTCTTTTTTTTTTTCAGGTCACAACAGTTTGTTACTGCAAACTCAAACATTCACACAGTCGATTAAATGACAGCCAAAAAAGATGACATAGAGCAAAGATGGTCGAGTTAGTTAAAAAGCCGAAAGAGACAGAAAAAAGAAGAAAATATTTACCTCTTGTTTGATTAAGTGGTGAAAACTCAACACAGCTTTTGTATACTATAGTAACAATAAAAAAATTTACTACAATGTAAAGCCCTCATATACTACAATAAAAATGATTCTAACCACTGATTCTCACACCCTATTAGTTTAAAAAATAAGTTAGAAGCTCAGTTAAAACTTAAAATTTATAATATATAAAATTTTTATATTATAATATATAAAAATTTTATACTTTAAAACTTAAAATTTCAAGTTCTACCCCAAGATTAAAATTTTGCATGAAAGAGAAGACGACAAGAGCCCGGGACAACGTACGGCACAACCAAAGAGGGTTAAAAGCCAATAAGAAGCGTCACCGAAAAAATAAAAAAAAAAATCAAGAGAAAGAAAAACAATAATTTATCTTTCCCTTCTTTTTGACAAAAAAAAATTGCAAAATCTTTTTTTTTTTAATTTTCTCAACAACCAAAGTCCTAAGTCCCCCAAACTCTTCTTTTCACAAGTACTGTTTCGTCGGCTTGTGCATCGGTGTCTGTGGGAGTAGTACGACACTGCAAGGACTTATGTTACCGTCGTTTTTCTTTTAAAAAACTGTCTTTGAAGAGACTTTACTTGCTTCTGGATTTTGGCTGGCCCTCCCACGTGAGTCGTTGAGTTCAAAGTTTCAAACCAAATAAGCCAGTCAATGCTTTTTGGTTTTCCTATTACTGTTCAAACTGCTTCCCCCAAAGTCGCTTTCCAATTTCCATGTACTGTTTTAAAACCCTCACTGATGCAGATACATATATAGATATAGATATAGGTAGCCACATTAACACACTTCAAAACAAAACAGAATTTAAAAATTAAAAAAAAAAAAAAAAAACTGAGTTGGGTTTGAGCCAAAACAAATTTGCCATGGATCCCTCAAGACCCAGATACTTTCCATCTCCTTCTTCTGCGTTTTCAAATGCTACTACCGGGGTAAAAGTTTAAAACCAAAAAAAAACAAAGTTTATCACATTTTATTTATTTTTTGTTTATGTTGATTTTATTTTTTTTATTTTTTCAGGAAGCGGCATTTATGGAAAGCAACAATGGGGGGAGCTTCCATGGAAAAACCAACAAGACCAACAACAACCCATTTGCGGAAGCCTTCCCAGACCCACTTTGCAAGCTTAATCTCAAGGAAACCTCGGAGTTCGTTAAGTCATTCTCGGAAACCACCAACAGGGTGGGTGGTTTTCTGGAAGCTTCGACGGCTCAGAGGAGAAGAGAAGGAGTTAACTCTGTGATTCAAAGAAGGGCCGCCGTTGAAGCCGCTCCTCCGACGCCCGGTCGACCGGTTTTCAGCTTCAGTTCTGGAAATTTCTCGAGAAAGAGCTTTCCTTCTAAATGGGACGACGCCGAGAAATGGCTCATAAGCAGCTCTTGCCATGAATCCCCTGCTCATCATCACAATGTCAGAACCGCCAAGCAAAACGACGGCGTTAAGCAACAAACGGAGGTTTTTTTCTCCGACAAGTCTAGAGTCACTGAGGAAAAAGTCTCGCTCCAGAGCTTTCATGGTTCGACGGATATCTTCCTAAAAGGTGAGAAAAAGAAAAAAGAAAAAGAGAAAAAAAAAATCTCCAATCTTTATTTTTGTGGAAACTTTTGCCTTTGGTTCTTTTTTAAAAGGTTTGATAATGTAAAGTTTGTGGCTTTTTCTTTTTTGTTTAATTATGATGTAAAGTTTGACAATGAAAGGTTTGACAACAAAACATAAATGGGTTCTGTTTAATACGTTTTGCAGCTTCCGGATGAGTATATTAAACAAGGTGAAAATAGTATCCATTTGGAGTATTTTGATGCTAATAGTAATGAACTCAACTATTCATGGACTAAAGCAGTGTCTTTTTAATCTAATTTTTGTTTGATGCAAATGGGAATTCTACATTACCACCAGCCATTACATTGAAATCCTGTTTCTGCATCAATGGGGGTGAAAAATTTCCATTCCAAGCTGATAAATTACATGAATGCAGACAAGTTTACGGACGACATAGAACCGATAATGCCGAATTTCAGGACTCCAGAGCCAACCAAGGAAGCGTTTTTATTCAAAAACTCACCCTGCCAAACCATGAAAGATGCGAGCACGGAAGTGGTTCACGACGTCCAACACAGAGACGTTGGGACGGAGATGACTCCCCTCGGAAGCTCCACTACTTCGCGGTGCCACACACCGTTCAAGAGCTCCTCCCCTGCACGGCACAACACGCCGGCAAGTAGGTCAGGGCCTCTTGGTTTGGGGCATTCCAGCAGCACCAACAGCGCCATTGACATTGCCCAGTTGCAGGAGTGCCATTTAGCCAAGCTTCAACTCGGGACGCATTATGACTCAGTCACTTCCAATTGGAGTTCAAGGGAAGAGGAGGAAGAAGAGATATCAAAGAGCTTGAGACATTTTGAGACAGACAATGGATGTCATAAGACTACTGATTCTAGAGCTATTGCTTGGGAGGAGGAAGAAAAGACTAAATGCTGTTCAAGGTACTAACTGTGGTCATTTCAGTTTTGTGATTCAATTGTTGCTGGTGATTTTTTTTTTGAGTTAAGAAAAGTTTTGATTCGAGTCTTATTAGGTATCAGAGAGAAGAAGCAAAGATTCAAGCTTGGGTCAATCTACAAACTGCAAAAGCAGAAGCTCAATCAAGAAAGCTTGAGGTACGTACCATTTGCTTTCATATTTCTGAACTTTTTTGCTTTCAATCGGGAAATCATATGTTAATTAAATTAATGAATCAACTGTTGAAGTTGATAACCTGACTGGGGAAATCCATAATAAGTTATAACCTTCACACTGAAATTTGATTAGGACCTTTAAAAAAAATTGATCAGGATTAGTCCTAAAGTACGAGCATTTGCCATATTTTAGTTCCGGATTACTCCTAAATTCAGTTTTGATTCCTAAAGTAAACCATAGTTCAGAGAGTAATCTGTTAGAAAAAAAAAAAATAATAATAATAATTAAAGATGACCAACAGTGCTAATAACGGACTTGATTCTTTCTTGCCATTTTTATCATAATTTGCTAAATACATTGTAACTGTATGGTTTGGCAGAGTAATTAATGACTATAACCATTTTACTGGAATTGATCAGCGTAGTCTCCCATTATTGTCCTATATAGGGCCAGTCTTGCCGATTCAATTCGACCTGAAACTCTCATTTTACTTGATAACGGTTAAAATTAAGTCTGAGTTACTTTTGAGTTACTTTTGGCTTCAACTAAAATAGTTTTTTGTTTAAATTAATACTTTGACAAATTTATGGACTTATAAGATGTTTGATATAATAGTTAAAATTATTAATTAGAGCTATTTTTATTATAATATATATAAAAATTTTACACTATAATAATTTTTTTATTGTTTCTATAACATATAAAAATTTTATACTATTTATAAAAGATTTGATTCTTTCTTGCCTTTGCCTTTTTTATCATAATATCGTAATCGTATGGTTTGGCAGAGTAATTAGTGACTTTTTTGGTTTTTAGATGATCAATTGATGAGATTGGTGCATCAGCAGCTTCCTAGAACCATTTTACTGAAATTGATCAGCGTAGCCTCCCATTATTGCCCTATATAGGGCCAGTCTTGCATATTCCATTCTAACCGAAACTCTCGTTTTACTGGATAACAGTTAAAATCTCAGTAGTTGGAGATACTTTTGGCTTCAACTAAAATAGTTTCTTGGTTTAAATTAATATTTTAACAAATTTATCATACTTATAAAGTGTTTGGTATATGGTTAAAATTATTGATTAGAACTATTTTATATAGTAACATATAAAAGTTTTACACTGTAATGATTTTTTTATTGTTACTATAGCATATAAAAATCTTACACTATTTACAACCAAATTGATTCTTTCTTGCCATTTTTATCATAATTTGCTAAATACATCGTAACTGTATGGTTTGGCAGAGTAATTAATGATTTTTTATGAGGTGTTTGGAAGGTGGTGGGAACCAAAAGTGAGAACCACTTTTAATGTAGCATGTGAGAGCTTTACATTGCAGCAATTTTTTTTATTGTTACTGTAGCATGTGAGAGCTTTATACTGTTTATAACTAAGTTTATGGTAAAAACTGCAGTTTTCTATCACTTTGTCAAACACCCGATTAATTTTTAGATCACAATTGAGGAGATTGGTACATCAGCCACTTCCTAGAACCATTGTACTGGTATTGATCAGCGTAGTCCCCCATTATTGTCCTATATAGGGCCAGTCTTGCAGACTCAATTCGACCCCGAAACTCTCATTTTAACTGTTAAAATTTCTGGCTTCAACTACAACAGTTCTTTGTTTAAATTAATATTTTGATAAATTTATCAAACTTTTAGGATTTTTGATATGATAGTTAAAATCATTAATTGTTATAACATACGAGAGCTTTACACTGTAACGATTTTTTTATTGTTATTATAACATATGAAAGTTTTATATTATTTATAACTTAAAAAGTGACGTAAACTATTACTGTTAAATACCATGTTAAGTTCAATCATAAATTATGATTTTAACTTTTTTAGTTTTAATTGAGCTTCTAAACGTGTTTAAACTAATATAAAATGAGATCGATTGATATTGTTTTTAAAATAAATGAAAATATTTTTATTTTAATAAATAAAAATTTTTTAAAAATTATATTAAAAATATTTTTAAAATTTTTATCTCAAAAAAATATGTAAAAATATTTGATTTTAAAAACAAAATCAAGTGGGCGCAATGTTTTCGATTGGTAGAATATTATTGCTGGTTAAATATGACCAAACAGCAATTACACACTCAAGAACATGATGCTAAACTTACTAAGCCAAAAGACGGGTCAAGTCGACAAAGCTGATTTCTACTTCGATGAGTGTTATTATAAACAGTATCGATCGGATTGGCTTACCAGGCGCAGGCGATAATTATTTGGCAAAGTCATTCTTGAGCCGCCCGCCCTTTGTTGGGACCCTATTGTCCTCTTTTCATTATTACTGATATCCGGTCCCACTTCTGACATATTTACAGTCTTTCCTCAAATTATAAAAATGAGCCCTTTCGTGCATGCTTGCTTATAAATAACGGAAACAACAACTCACAAACTTTATAAAGTCACCCTCTTGGCAATTTACAATGTCATGCATTTGCATGCCCCATGTGAGATTAGTCCTAGCATTTATAATTTATTTTGGGAATTGGAATTTTACCTGTCTTGCTTGAAACTTAGGTTATATTTTTTTTAATTCCAAATAAATCTAGATATCTTATCCTATTAATAAGGCATGGATATTTTTTAAGTTTTTGTTTTTAAGCGTCTAGATTTATAAAAAAAAAAAAAGTGACTTTTCTTTATATTTCTGTCCAAATTGAATAGTTTATGTTATATTTTGGAAGGTGAAGATACAAAAGATGAGATCAAATCTAGAGGAGAAGTTGATGAAGAGAATGGCGGTTGTTCATAGAAAAGCAGAGGAATTGAGAGCAGCGGCAAGGCAACAGCACGCAGAGCAGATGGAAAAGGCCACAGAACATGCCCAGAAGACGATGAATGTGAATCGGCTTCACTCTCATTTCTCTAACCGTGCCTCTTGTGGTTGCTTTCCATGCAATAATAATCACCAATGAGACAAAAATTGATTAAGAGATTGTTAGAATTGCAAAGCCATTTTTGTATATATAATTTGTCTTCGGCCTAGCTTGAGACAACAGTTTTTGCATCTTTCCAGCAAGCCAAGACCCACGATTTACTAAGAATGGACACGCGTGCTGCAAAGGGTACCTTGGTTTTCACACACTTGCATTTCATCCGAAATTTATTTATTTATTCTAATGGAAAAATGATTAAATTGATTAAAGATTTAATGGGAGACACCAACCAAAAAAAAAAAAAAAGAAAGTAAATCGATAAACAATAAGTCGATGGATTATGCTGAGGGATTATATAATTTAATAATTTAAGACGCAAATGTTTGTTCAATTTTGATATTTTAAATACTGTGTAACTAATCGCATTATGCTGCATCGATAGAAAATTTTAACAACGTTTTATAATATGATTGACTAAGTTTTATTTGAGACACTAAAATTTTAACAGGAGATTTATATCCATAATATAACCTTTTTTTTTTTGAACTTGTAAAATGAATTATGTCTTAGGTTTGTACGGAATATGCAATCTATTTTAAGCCACAGGACATTTCAAATGTGTATTAAATTCATATTTGATGTGGTAAGTGCTGGATCAATGACTATTAAAAGGATCAAAATATCGTTGGAGTAAAAAATAATAAATTAAAAAAAATTAAGATATCTAAAATCTAAAAAAATCTCAAGACACACATCATCCCCCTTCAAAACTCAAGCTTGGACAACAATGTTACAAATCCTAAAAACGAATATTAAATCTACTGCTTTTGTGGTCTCTATTGAAGAACTATTGATTAATATGTTAAAATTTTATACGGGCAATAATTTTGAGGAAGTTTGGAAAGTGGGTTTCAACTAATGGTTTATGTTTAAAACATAATGATTTAAATTTTATAGTAAAAACATTACAATAATTTTGGTTTTAATTTATTAATTTTAATTGTCTATCATATATAATATAAAACAAAAATATATTATAATGTAAAATTTTCATATGTTATAATTTTTGAGTTCTAATTTAAGTTTCTAACTTGTTTTTCAAAACCCCCTCTAAACACAAATTATGTACTTATATTTCGACAAAAACTTCGGAGAATTTCATTCATCAACTTTCCTTTGAAAATAGCAACTCGAAGTGCAAAGCTTCTGTTATTCCCGCTTTTACTAGACTTGAACTGTTGAACACCTTTCTTTCTCTCTCTCTCTCTCTCTCTTTATATATATATATATATATATATAGCGACAATTATGGTGGATCAACATTTATTTACCAGATGTTTAACACGTTTATACACCCAGGTCCACTGTACGAACATTATCAACCAGTCATTTATTTTTAACAGCAGAGACATGAGAAGGGAGTTAACAAGTAGAAAAACTCGTTTCAGCCATTTTGGGTTATGATTTAGGCCCCTCACATGATGTGGATCCCACATAAGTTATGACCCGAGCCCCTCACATAAAGTAGTCTAATCATATAGGATCCACATGAGGCTCGCTTCATGTGAGAGGCCGGGTCGTAGCCTAAAGGCTATTTAGAACTGCTCTAACAAGTAATGGTAATGATGATTCCTTTCTATGTCTGTCTGACACGGCTTTCATAGATGGCTCATTGGCTTGTAATGATTTATCAATTGTTGTTCGGTGACTAAACCATATAGTGTTCCTTTCACGTCTTATATTGGGCAATTTCGGGAAGTAATAAAAACATCCACAAGCACAAGCAAGGATTCGTTTTTCAGCTCTATATTGACTAGACCAAACGGTTATAAAACAAATGTCTAAGACACCTTAGTCTAATGGTATGAAGATGGGGCTTGGTCTAAGACACCTTGGTCGCACTAGAAATCTTTATTTTCAGGTTAAACAAACTAAATTGCTTGGTTTTATTTTTAATTGATTTAGGTTACTTGTTTTAAAAAATTTATTTTTTTAATTAATTTAGTTAGTAGTTTTAGATATTTCAAACTATAGAAACCACAAAACTGACAAAAATTCTTTTATAGGTTTTTTTTGAATAATTATTATGCTTGTCACGTCATCTATTTTCATGCATGTTGTTTTTCTTGTAGCTTAATGTTATTTTATGTAATTAAGAGCTCTCATTGTAGTACGTGTTTTTATCTTACCAGTCGTATTATTATTTTTATCTTTGAAATGTAAGTATGCATGTTAAAAATTTACTACGTAAAATTGCTTTCAGTTATAGATTAAACCGTCGAAACATTAATGCAACAGTTAGAATAATATTAATTATCAATACGGTAAAAACACATATCTTATCATTTATTTTGGCTTTATATTTCTAAAAATATAAAAAACCTATCTATTTAAAGATCGGATAAATTGCTTAATTGGTCCCTAATTTTTCATGAAAATGAGATTTTAATCATCAACCTTTATTATTTTTCAGTTCTTGACTTTTATTTTAGTAGCTGAGGAATCATTTTAATTAAAAATTATTAAACATTTTTTTAAATAAAATTAGTTCATTACCTTTCAAATAATTAACATATTAAAAATTAATTTAAAAATTTAAAAATTTAAAAAATAAAACAAACCCAAATCACATCAGATTTTCCCCAGATTTTCTTCTTCCTCAAACTCCAGATTTTCTTAAAAATAAAATCACATCTTTCTTCTTCCTTAGATTTTCTCAAACTCCATAATCCTCAACGTCACTCCCAGAACTAGAACTCCACTCTGCATCACTCTTCCGCCTTATCCAGGCCTCCGTAGAATCCCCGCCAACAACATTTGTTCTCCGCGGAACGTTTAAGGCCCTGACACACCCGACATGAAGCAAACACTAAAACGCATAGCCCACCACCCACAGCCAAAACAGCATCAAGGGCTTCTCCTCTACAGCTTAGCACCAGGACTACGAATCTGCTCCTGACGAAGGCCAAGTTCTAGAGAACATCGAGCATTATCACTGGCTTCAATTGGGCCCACTCGCTCTACTTCTCCTCTAGCTCCTCCACCGCGTTCTCCTGCATCTGGAACGATAGTTCCCGAAGCATCATCCGCCTCCCCCTCGCGCATTGTAACATCTGTTTTTTTGCCAAAAAAAAAAAAAAAGAAAAGAGAGAGAGAGAGAAAATGGGAAAAAAAAAGTGGATTCTCGATCTCTTCATCTTTCTCCATCTTTTTTTGGGGCCGACGTCGTTCAATTGGTAGGCGAAAGGGAGCCATCGAGGGATGCCGTCGCCGCTGCATAATCTCAACAAAAGAACCCTGCGATGGGTCTCACTGTCGCAACAGCAGGATGGCCATGGGAGAGAACGGGTCGTAGTAGGGACTGCTGACAAGGCTGGGAGGGGGGAGTGGACAGGGCTTGCTATTGGTGAACTGGTTTGATTTCAATTTTTATACGTTTGAATTTTCTAGGTTCAACTTTAACACGTTTGATTTTTTATTTTATTTTTAAAAAATTACATTAAATAACAAAATTTTAATTCTTAATGTAAGTAAATAATAATTTAAAGATATTTAAGTATATAATATTTTTAAAATTATATATTTTTTTAAACACTTAAATTTTAATTTTATTTCATTTTTTTTCTTTTTCTTCTTCTTTTTTTTTTATGTTTTGATTTTTCATTATCTCAATGTTGTTTCGTGTTTTTCTCTATGTCATTTTATATCAAAATAAATTTTCTTTTAATTTAAATGGGTTATTTATTTAACATTTTTATATTTTAATCTATTGATTTTTAATCTCAATAAATGATGGTCTAATTTTTACATTCTTTTTTTATTTTTTTGTGGCTCAGGTAAAAAAAAAAAAAGAAAGAAAGAAAGAAAGGAGAAAAATAGTGGTGATGTGTTGGATGAAATTTTGTATTAAACATAGACAAGATTTTGGGTTTTTTTCCTTTTTAATTTTGTGGATAATATTCAATATTGTTAAGTTTTATTTTATTGGTTTTTATGTTTTTATTTAATTTTCCAAAACAATTAGTCATTTTATTAAAATGCCCTTACTAAGGGTATCATGTGCAGCTCATGTGACATTAAAGTTAAAAGAGGTTAATTAAAATGATCCCACAGTTATTAAAATGAAACGTTAAAGATTCAAAAATAAAAAAATAAAATAAAATACGAAATCAAAATCTCACTTTCTTAAAAGGTGAGACCAATTCAACCATTTACCCCTAAAGTTCTCATATGCACTTGCAAAACATTGTTGTTTTGGTCTACTTGTTCCCAGTTTGCAACGACAATCAGTAGCTCGACTCAGACTCCGAACAAAAAGAATAAAAAGAATTAAGATTAATAACAGAGAAAAAAGAAAAGATAGCTCGAGTATAGTCAGAAAACCAACAAACAATGATTGGTTCATCACGTCTTGATAAACAACAAATTTACTCCGTCTCCACCAAACATGTTGTACATCAAAAAACAAAGGAGATACAAGGATCACAACTTCCCTCTTTTTCTCCTTAAACTTCCGGTGCATAAAATGGCTAAACCTTATTCTGATCTATCTCAAGAAACCCAACAAAATCAGAATTTCTCAGTCACGGAACTCATCCATGAACCCCTTATGGAAGTCCGTCAAACGAGAGACGATTGCCGGGATCTTGTCCTCTTGAGGCAGTATTGTGCATCTAAAATGCCATGTGCCTGGAACCTGTAACACCATCAAAATACAAGTTAGACATTTACTTTCACATAGAATAATAACCAAAAAACATGTAAAAATATACTAACCTGTCCAAAACCAGAACCGGGGACAAAAACTATTCCGGTTGTGTTGAGAAGCCGTTGACAGTAGAAAGCGTCTGGTGCTGCTTTTGCAGCCTCTGCCGCTTTGATTGCCTTCTGCGGCAGGTTAATGCGTGGGAAGAGGTACATTGCCCCTTCTGCTTTGTTGCATGTTATGCCCTCTAAGTTGTTGAAGGCATCTCCCAGGGTCTGTATTTACAACGAGAAAGTGTTGCTAAGTATACTATTAAAGACTGGAAATTAAGTTTGAAGATTAGCAAACACTGAGATGTGAAATTTGGAGTCACATAGGTCCCACTAAGACACTAGCGGTTGTTTGTTTGGAGTACTCTTTATACTCAATGAACTCAAATTTAAATTTGAGTATCAAAAATACTTTGAATACGTGTTTGTTTCCTCAAAAATCCGAATCCTTTGAATATTAAGAATCCAAGTTTTTAGAGTTCTGACTCACCCTAAACTTTTGATACTCAGATATCTCTGCTACAGTAAAAACTGAAATTCTCTCTCTCCTATAGTTGAGGGAAAAAATCATAACTTTATCATTTGATATATAATTGGGATGATTCTTTTTTCATTATATTCCTAGTGAAGAGAAGAATAAATTAAGATCCATATTGCATATTTTTTGAGATCATTAACATTAAGATTTTATTAGATTTATTAATAAATCAAAAACTATTTTCACTACCTTTCCAAACACATATTCTAATTTTATTTCATACTCAAATTAACACTTAAATGCACATCCAAACGACAATTCAGAAAATAATACAAAACACTAACTCAAATCATACTCATTCAAATCAAATAATTAATTCCAATTCACTTACCAAACGGACCCTAACTCACTCTCTACATAGAACTATTTCTTTTTCAAGTGACTGTTTCGTTCTACTAACCTTAGCTCGCCTTGCTAGGGATGCTAAAATTCCATCTCTCTCTGCACGATATGATTCGTAGGATTCATCTCCAACCTGCATCAGACTAATTTAACGTCATTTTTTTCTCCACGCACATGACAGAAGCAATGTAAATCCTGGTCAAAGCATGCACTCCCGACTTTTAAGGCCCGAGCTCATGTTCACAGTCACTATCTGACGAGCTTAAGCTACCAGAATTCTCATGTACGATCTCAAATAAGAAGTTTCCTCTATAAAGGGCGAAATAGATGTTTACCTGGGGTGGACTCATAACAAGACTTGCAAGAATTTGACCAGAGATATTAGAGCAAAGATTCACAGACGCCACTTTGTATATTTGTTCCCTTATATCAGCATTAAACCCGGTAACTTCCATGTAACCTCCTCTTTTTCCACACTCCCCATAGTATCCTGAAGCCAAGTAAAAAGTTGTCAATTCCACGTACCTTCCTTCAGTAATTTGCATGAGCTCCTCTCGTTTACATCATGATCACAGCACACTGAAATCCATACCTTTGGAGACTGATTGGAACGACACCAACGCAATATCATCCTCTCTATACCCCATAGATCGGGAAACCTTCTTGAAGGAATGAAACTCCTTCTCAGGAACATAAACATTTTCCTGATATACCTGTCATGTTTGCCATATAGTATCAGCGGCCGTAAAAGAAGCTAAAATACACCGGGATTTATTTGTCAACCAATGTAAACCGAATCAAATAAACAGCAAACTCAATCTTAACTCAAAATTAAATTAGACAGAGATTGGTTTTCCTTGAGAGAATTCCACCTACCTCATCTGCCAGCAAAACAAGACCTTCTTGCTTGCAGAACTCCACAATATCCCGCTGGTTGCCTTCGGCGAGAACCTACAGGAAAGACTCCAAAATATCGATTAAATGAAAACTCCAAAGCAATGCAAGCATTGCATTCCGACACAACGTTGCTGCGTAAGAATTTTAAAACTATGAACTTTGATCCTTTTTTATTATCAAATATGTTTCCATGTCATAGCTAATAAAAGCTTACCTGGCCAGTCGGGTTGCCTGGATTGATAACAACCAAGGCCCTCACAGTGATCCCCTTGGACTTCGCCTCTCCCAGTTGCTTCTTAAGTTCAGAAATTTCCAATCCCCACCCCGATGCCTCGTCAAGATAGTAAGGAACCTGAAAAATATCAGGTCACAGATTTAGGTTGCAATAAACACCGGAAGGTAACATTTACGTGAATAAACAGAACTCTATTTTCTAACTTCTGAACCCTACCTGGTTACCATTGGGAACTCCATACCACAGCAATATTTTAGGAAATTTGCCAATAAGTTCAGCCAACTAAATGGTAAATGTTTTAGCGAGGACTATAAATTGAATAATAGACTGAAGTTTCTGTAATGTGTATATTGCATTTATGTGGTATAAACGTACCAAAGTGCCACCATGGAGGGCAATAGAAGCAGAGTACAAAGGGTACTGAGGAATGGGACAAAGGATTCCATCCTTCTCTGACCTTATCAGCAATTGCATCATCATATGGACCTGGAAAGAAAGAAATAAAGGGGTTAAAATTCTGTCACATACTCTTTGATGCAGACATTTGCTATATACTTCAAGAACATAATGACATGAGTTAAAATGAAACGCTGAAAAATGGAGACTTACCGCAGGGCTTGCACCATCTGTTAAGAAAATATCATTTGGATTGGCAGGATAACCATCACGATCTTCAATTCCAGCAGCAATTGTGTCACGCAATCCCTTGATACCCTGACATGGAAAGGGAGAAAATATGGGACATCCGGAGCATATAACCATGGTTTTGGCTTAAGGTTCTTGACACAGAAATATAACCTCAGATTTCACGAATAGCCCATTTTTAGTTATCTGAAGTGGAATCTGATACTATTACCTGACTGTGACTATAAGCACCAGTTGCTCTTCCAGGAATTTGATCAAGAATTTTCCAAGCTCGCTCTATTGCATCCGCGCTGTCACAGTTCATGAGAGCGGTTAGGAAAGAAAGAGATTAAACAAAAATTTCTGAATGTCTTCTTTTATTTATCCAATCGCATAGGATAACCATTTTGATCATTCATCATACCCATGTTGCTTGCATTACAACGTGATACAAATGTCACCTAGTTATTTTAACTTCGGTTTACTTCATGGTGGGAAGAAAAATTGAAGTTTAAAACTAATACATTTTGAAGGAATCTAGAAGACCATTTGAGAAGACCCAGTTACAATGCAAATATCCTCAAAGAGGATCTGAATTAACTCCTGTTCTGATTAGTGATACAGATAGCAAATGACTGACATTTTCTTTTTTTTTTCAATACCTGAACAAGCCCTGTGTTTCACTTTTGTCCATAATGGCCGGATGGTCACATAGTGCAAGAACCTAACAAAGAAATAACAATAAGTAAGAATTTCTAAAGTTCTAATAGACCTCTTGATTTCCATTTTGAAGTCTATCAATCCAACCTCTCGGAAAAACGTAATCGGCTGCTGACCAAGAGACTGGGGATTTCCAATGTTGCAGTAAAGTATCTGCATATGATAAATTGACGCCAGAACTTAAGTAAGACTGACTTAAGAGCATCAGTGCAATCATCTTGTCTTGACTTATATCATTTAGAGGGAAAACCACAAGAGACTCTATTCAAATGGGACTTATTATAGAGAAATGTGTACTGCAGGTACTTCGGATGATATTCTTCAAACTTCTAGAAGTTTTTGTCATCAAATAATTTTTTTTTATATATTTGATTCGTTGAATAAAACTGAAGTTTGGAATATTATAAACAAGCCACATATATGGTTATAAGCAAACGAAAAAGTCCACTACGAAAATAAGTGTCAACAACATACCTCCTCAAAGGGATGGGAACCCTGGTTTTCCTGTAATTCTTGTTGCAATCTCTGTGACAGGAGGGCATTGAGGGCGAAATTCAGATAGAGTTAACAGACACTGATATTATATACAGTTCCTTGATAAGCTGAATTGAAAAATTAAACTTTTAAGAATTGCGATGACCATATATTAATTTATAAATCTTAAGTTGCCCCTTCACAATTTCCAAGAGACACAACCACACTGACAAAAATGCCATATGCAAAAAATTAACCTTTTTTGCTTTATCAGTCAAGCTACCGCAATTCTATAGCTTTAGCCTCTTTCGTTATTTTCTTCATGTGAAGATCTTATTTTTATACAAATATTTTAGCTTGAGCTCTGTGGCATACACTCATACCTGAGCAAGGGTGACAATTTCTCCTCGAACAGCATACTCGCATTTCAGAACCTGAAAATGAAAGGAAATTGTAATTCCATTGATCGAACTGTTCAAAATGAAAATCAACAGATCCAACAGAATGACACAAATTCCTTAATTTGGTACAATTTGTCAAAATTGATAACCAAAGATTAAGAATTGTGCTGCTCATAACCATCTCGCAGTACGGGTAATAACAATATCAATCTGTTCAATAAGCCATTACCAATGCTTATCAGACCCAAATTAAGACACATGTTTACTGTTATTATAATATTTCCCCTTTGTCCTTGTGAGGGAGATTTTGAAACAAGCTGTTCTTGTCAAATCCAGCCACAATCACCTATAAGCATACAAATTGAATTATCCTAGGAAAAGTATTACAAGAGATCGTTTAGCGTCTGGAATTATTGTCACATTAGACTTTAAGACTACGGCTCCTGTGCATTCAAGAAACTATAATATTTTACTCATCAAAGGACAAGTTAGCATGATCCCACCAAAGACAAAAACAGTATTCCAGTTAATGTAAAGATACTTTCACTTACAAAAATGTTTTTGTTTTTGTTTTATTTTTTATTTTTTTCATTGGAGCAAATCAAAACATGGATCACCAGAAAACCTGAGAATGCGATAGAAACAAGGAAAAGGACGCCATGCCCAATAACAAATAAAACATCATATTCTAGTAAAACCCATCAGGCAATGGTGCTACTATCAGCTCCAAAGGTCATTTTTTTTTTAAATAATAAAAAAAGAAAAACAAATTAAGAAATAAACAAATAAACAAACTCGTGAAAATAAGAGAAAACGAGGTTCAAGTAAGGGATCAAGATATCTGCCATTGATCAGGCAATGGTGCTACTATCAGCTCCAAAGGTCATTTTTTTAAAATAATAAAAAAAGAAAAACAAATTAACAAATAAACAAATAAACAAACTCGTGAAAATCAGAGAAAACGAGGTTCAAGTAAGGGATCAAGATATCTGCCATTGATCACACACGTCACATGCATAAAAAACCCAAGTCTGAGACTGAAGAGAAAGTCAAAAATAATCAAATACCAACACAAACATAACGAAGAAACTCAGATGAAAAATCTATCTGGGCAATCACATTCCTGAATGCCATATTATAAAAACCAAACCTTGGGATTGATGGTCTGGACAGTGAGCGGAGGGGAGGCATGGGAGGAAGAGGAAGAGTCAGCCATGGAAGGAGAAGAAGAAGTGGCAGAAGAATCGAAAAGAACAGGAGTAGAGGACAAGAAACGGGAATGAGAATAAGAAAGAAACTGATGATTCTGCTGAAAAGAAAGGGCGAGGAGGGCGTTTCTAAGCCTGCCAGCTGCGGATTTCCGCATTGTGGCTCTGCTTATATGTGGCAAGCGTTGAGATTTTTCTGAATAATAATTGTAAAAAAATAAATAATTCGGATTTTTTTTTGTTTTTGATGTATTGAGTCTTGTGTGGGTTGGTGGTTAATCCAAAGTCTGAACTTTTCGGCCGCCCACTGAATATGAACTTGCACCTCTCTCTCTCTCTCTCTCTCTCTCTCTCTCTCCGGCCTAATTTCGGGTCTATTTATAAATAACCTTAAAAAGTCCCTACCTTACAGGTTGTCTTTACCATATTATTTACTGTGGGTGTCTCCAATGGATACTCCTGATGTACGTTTAAAAACGTTGAAAAACAAGTATCTAGTAATAGGAAGTTTTTCCGATTCTCACTGGATAAATTACCTTATTTACCGCAGGTTCTTTTTCTCTTTTTTTTTTTTAAGGGGGGGTGCTTCTTTTGCTCTATGGCGATTAGGGATTTTGCAGTTTTTATGTTTGGTAAAATTGGTGAAGGTAAAAAAAAACTAGGGGAAGAAGTGACAAGGTCAAGGATTTGAATAAGCTTTTAGGTCCAACGAGATTTAGGTAAAAAGTATGTGTGTAGATTTGATGGGATTAGCATTCTAGTGTTTGAGCTCGAGGACCATGCCACGTGATGGCATATGCTCTGCAAAAATTAGGACAATGTGTTTGTAATATCAATGACGCATGAAGAGGAAAGTGAAAGGTGATATTTTAGTGAGGGTAAATTATTACATTTATCTTTATTTTTTTTACATAAGTGTGATTTTAATCTTTAATCTTTTATCTTTGATTTATTAGTTTTTAATCTTTTATTTTAGTTACTAAAAGACCATTTAGTTGTTTAACTGTTAATTTTGGAACCAATTTATCATCTTTTTTAACTTTGAAACCAATTTTGACATTTTTTTAATACTTTTAAGGATCAGTTTGTCATCTTTTTTTCAACTAAAATTACCTGTTTGATCATTAAATTGATTGCTCAACAACTAAAATTAAAGGATGGAGACTAATAAATCAAAAATAAAAGATTGAGAAGCAAATGTTTATTTTTATGAAAACTTTGAGACTATTAAAACAATTTACGTTTTTAGTAAAAGGTAATTTTGTTAGCCTCACATAATGTAAGGATGAAAAAATGAAACGACAATCCTCATATTTTTTTGGTACTATATCTCTAAAATAAATGTCAAATTTAAATGCTATAATTTAATAGTTATCTAGTTTTATGGAAGAATATTCTAGTAATTATATCAATAAGTTTGATAGATATTTTAAGTTAGTAAACACTAAAAAATAAAATGGGATTATTTCTTATGACACAATCAAATAGATAAATAAATACTAAAAAGAAGAATAAATTATACCCATTTTTATTAATTTTTTTTTCTTTTCATAGGCTATTGGGAAGAGTAGTTCAAATCATTAGTTATAACTGTGAACAGTGTAAATCTCTCACATATTACAGTAAAAAACTTTAGTATAAAGCTAAAGTTCTTACATGCTATATTTATCAAACAAAAACGGTTAGTTTCAACCTTTTTTTCAAACAACCTAACGTATTATCTTTTTTATTACATCCCATCGCGGTTTAATAAACACATTAAATTTGATCAAAATAAAAAAAATATATTTCACAACTCATAAATATGTATTTAAAGGGAAAAAAAGGGATCAATGGAGATCCGGTGCATCATGACATATGGTTGAGAAAAGGGTTAGATGCTTGACGGATGCAGGGATTAAAGAATCATATTCCTCTTCGAATTTTACGCACCTCAACATTCGCAGGGTGCTTGTTGAACAAATTGCTTGCAATGCATGTGAAATTGAATATGGCGTTTTAAAAAACAAATTGAAAGTTCAAGCGGCAAATATTACAGTGTAAAGCTCTCACATGTTATAATATACAATTCAAATTTTAAAGTCGAACTCTTCTTCTAAACCTCTTAAAAACCATACATACACATACATACATATATATATATATATATATATATGTACGTGTGTGTGTTCGGTAAGGGTCAGACGTGGAAAACCAGTTGTTATGCATTGTTTTGTTTTTAACATTTTGATGGGGTTGTTTGGGTGGTAAATGCATCAGCGTACGCCTATGGAGTTACATTATATTGCTGTCTCACGTATAAAAACGTACAAGTGCTGCCAACAATATTTTCTTTTGTTTTATATATGATATATGTAGAAAGACAAATACAATAAAAGCATAATTCGTCTGTTCTCTTTTCTTTTTTAATTTTTTTTCCAACAAAAATGTAAAGCGTGGTCCATCCCTTCTAATAACAGAGTTTACAACATACATTTTAGAACTAGATCAGTCTCCATCACTTATGCCCAATCGTAGCTTTTCAAAGCGTTTCCAATTATAAACAAGTATTATGAAAGATATATGCATAATTACAGCTCCTTCACTTATAGGCCATAGTGTTACACTATTTTGAAGGTTTTTTGGTCAATTAACTCGTGAGTTTTGTGTGTTTAAAAAAATAGCGTGTTTGACAATCTCAATTTCAACCAAAACGTTTAGTTGTTATAATATAAAACTCTCATATGCTACAGTATCAAGAACAAGTAAGAAACAATATAAAACTTTTGCATGCCATGGTATTTTTAACCAAAATTAGTTCAAATTATATTGCTTGTTTCTCACCCATTAAATTGAGATACTTGCTTTTCATAGAGTTGTCAACCACATAGATGGGTTTTAAGTCGATCAACCACCACCAACTTCTTCAAAACCTAGCTAATTATGGAAAATAGTTTCAATAGTACCAAGTGCTTGCTTATTGGTTAATCAATGCAATTTAAGAAGAGATTCCGACAGGATAAGGTATGAACGTACCAACAATCTTCTAATAAAAGAATCAGGAAAGCAAGCCATCGATTTCCTTGACACATATCATGTTTACACAAAACTACATTGTTGAAAGAAGAGATGAAACAGGTTTGAAGGAAAAAAAAAAATCGTAAGACATTTGAATCATACATGCTGATCAATGGTAACGTTAAGCCAAAAAAGAAAAAAAAGTGTTGACCCATTTAGTTTCTCAGTATGTCATATTTTCGGTATTTAAGTAAAACTCCATTTCTGAACCCAGTTTCGCAAATCACAAGGACTCGTTAAATTCAACACCAGCCTCAGGCAACCATGCCCCGCCCTGGATAAACGACCCCACAGAGAACTTGGCAGCCTCATCCGCCGAAAGAGTGGAACTATAACCAGCCCATTGGACCCTTTTCTCCACGTTTGATCCTGGCCCAGAATTTTGGTACTCTGCATAGAATATAGAGCTGGGCGGGACAACGTTTGCGACCCATTCTTTCCAGCCCGATGGTTCCAAAAACGACCCAATATAGGATTGCATAATGACTGTCGTAGAGAACTCCTTCCAAGGCCTCCCAAGGTAAGTTGGGGCAGTGAGGTTGATATCCTTGGGAGAAAACGAGCATTTCTGGATTGAAATGCCGGTGTTCTGGTTGGGATCCTTCTTTCCCTGAGCTGTGATGGTGTTGAACTGGTTGGGGAGAGGCTGACGTGGCTGGATGTTGCAGTCTTGGAAGACGACAGCGGCATTGCCGAAGATGAAGTCTATGGTGCCTGTGACATCGCAATCACGGTAGAATTGGCGGTTGGAGTGGGCATATAGAGTGTCCTGGAAGGCATCAAACGAGCACCGGTAGTAGACCGACTGGTCTGAGCCTGACCGGAACGCCACAGCCTGGTGCTTCGCTGCCCCTGCTGTGTTGATGAACCCCATGTCTTTTGCTATGAAACCTTTCCCTGCGACAGCTGGTTTCACGTAGATATGTTGATCACAGTTAGTATTGTGATCGACAAATGTTACATTGTTAAAAGAAATTCCACGTACCAATCACAAGTTCATAACATCACAATTTACACATTAACTACAAGACTGACCTCACAGAGGTTTATATGTCAATCTTCAATTGATTAAGAAATTAAAAGTGATGATTAGGATTTTTATGTAGCATTTTCTTTCAAGAATGATGTTTGCTCCGAATTGTTGCAGCAACAATCATATCATTTTCTGAAAGCAAAGCAATATTAATCACTAACCGAATTCCTGTCTCATATGATTATCCTCACATCATATGAACTGTGAAGTTCCTAACACAAATTTAGTGTGTAAATGCTGCCATATAATATAAGCAAGTCATTATACTAAAATAAGTTGACTTTTCCAACTTTTGTGGGCCCTTTAGTAATGAGAATTAATGAAAACATCTAGTGCATTCGACAAGAGTGCTAGAGGGACCAAGTAGGGAATTATTTCGGTTTGAGAATGTTGCTAGTACTCAGCCAACATTAAGTCTCGCTGTGTGATAGAACATGACTTCACGCGATTTGTCTATAAACTTTTAAGACGTCCATACAGTATAAGGGAAAATGGTTTTCTTCCCACACTAAAGCTGTGTTTTGAAATCAAAATTGGAAAGAAAAAAAATTATTAGCATCCATCTAAATACAGTAGGGACCAAGAAAGACTACAGAAATCCCTCATTGCGTTACCTAAACTAAAGAAATGTCGTAACCTCATATGTTTAATAGTCATTGCACGCCTGAATATCTTTGGTTAGAAGTCAACAAATGGGACCATATGGAAGTTGGACATACAAATCACTCTCACATGGTGGGTTCCACTATTATAGGGCAATTTATGAGAAATAGAAATTATTTAATTTAGAGGGAACAATGCTTTGTTGAGGTCCAATAAATAAGGATAAACATTAAGAGGGAATATGATGGATAATTTGACACATAAACCATCTGGTTCCCTAATTGACCCCGTCAGGAGTTTCCGCAGACCAGCCTGGTGTTTAACAGTTTCCCTCCTAAGATGAAGGTTTCACATGGCACATGGAATTTCTGAACCATGTATATGATGAGAAAGCTAATTATGTGAAACTGCAAATCAACGTAATATACAAACTAAAAGGAAGCAAAAAAAATATTCAAATTCATGACCAAAGGTGAAAAATTCTAAATAAGAGAGAAGACAACTCTGATTTCAATATGTCCATCTTCAAGAGCTCGCTACAATGGCTAATAAGGGTATTACAGGACACACTAGATAAATAACAAAAGCAAAGCTAAATTGACAAGCCCAAATGATGAACACAGTTTTATCCGATATTTTCCAAGCTAAATCATTCAAAATAAATGAAGTTGCATAGCTTCTACTCTAAGCAATTATCTTCAAAGGACTAATGAGTAAAAAAAAAAAAAAAAAAAACCAATGAAATAAAATGAAATAGCAGAGAGAAAATTATCTGGGGCAAAAGGAATCAGAATAGTACCGAAAGTGGCAGTGTGGAAGGTGGGAGTGCCATCGACGAAGTTTAAGCTACCAGAGACAATAGTTTTGGTCTTGCCCTCTCCAATCATCATCACATTCCACTTGTTCTTGTCCAAAATTACATTCTCGAAATAAGTCCCTTCCTTAACTCTTATCACGAATCTCGTCTTGCTCTTCTTCGGCACCGCCTCGACCGCCTCCTTCATGGTCTTGTAATCCCCCGACCCGTCCTTCGCCACCGTCGCTTGCGCCGTCGTGTTGTTCTGCTGATCATCCTGAAGCAGCCTCCGGTCTCCGGCGCTGAGCCATTCGGGAAATCCATCATCGCTATGCCACAAAAGCCTCCTGTGAACCGGCACGCTTAGTTTCGCCAACACGCTGATGATCTTCGACGCAATCGCCAGGCTGTTGCTCGCGAACTCGGTCGAGTTCTGCATTTGCGTCTTCAATTGAGGCGCCATCGTCGAGTTCAGCTCGTCGAGCGCGTCCAGGCAGGTTTCCTGATCCGTGATCGTGGTGCTGAGCCAGGCCTTGATGTCGTCGATCTTCGAAGACAACAGCAGCCTCTCCACCTTTCTCACCTCCATCGACGACACGGAGTCGTTCAGCCTGTCCATGGCATCGTCCAGGACGTAATTGCAAACGCCGAGCGCCTTCTTCAGACGCATGTCGTTGGTCTTGGCGATGAGCTCGTCGGGAAACTTGGAAAGCCTCGAGAGCTCGTCCATGGCGACGCGGAGGGAAAGCTTGAAGAGGACCTCGGGGTCGGAGGTGTTGGAGTCCCGAAGGGAGGAGTAGCAGGAGCTTGGGTACTGAGTCACGCTGCAAAGAGTGGTGACAGACGCGGCGGGAGTCACATCGGTGGACGGGGCCGAGTCCTCCGTCGAGGAAGAAGAGCTGTTCCGCTTGTGTATAGCGATTCCGGCGACGGCGCCGATGATGACGGCCAAGAGGATAATGGAGGAGACGACGATGATGATGAGACGCCGGCGGGTCTTTCGCTTGAAGGCTTGCTGTTCGAGCTCGTCAACTTTGCCGTAACCCTTGAAGGACTTGATTGAATCCATGGATTTGTTCTTTCTCTCTGGTTTTTCCCTTCGATCTGATAATGAGTGAGAAGTTTTTGAGCTTGCAAAAGAAAGAGTGAGTGGAAAAGGGAAAGAGATTGGCTTTGGGGATTTTGAGTGGGAGGCTTTGGTTCCTCCTTTTATAGGACGATTTAATAGGATCCTTAAGCACCAAAAAATAAATTATTGTTTAATAGTTCAATATTAGCTTTTTGATATTGTTTCGAAGCCAATCTAACGTTCCAACTGATAGCATACTATGGGTCCGGCTGGTTTGGTGTACCGGTTAAAAATGGTTTAGATTTTTAAGTGTGTATGATTTTGAAGTAAGTGTGTTTAGAAATTAAGATAGAAGTAACATATGAGAGTTTTATATTATAACAAATTTTTATTTTTTATTGTAGCATATGAGAACTTTATACTGTAACAATTAGAACTTATTATTTTTAACGTAGTTGTCAAACAAAGCCTAATTAAGTTGGAACTAAAACATTATAACATATAAGAGCTTTATACGGTAATAATTGATACTAATAAGCTCCAACAATGTTATCAAACGAAACTTTTAGGGTTTAAAAAATAAGTTATGTGGTTTAAACAATGGTTTCGAACTGACATTTAAAGGTTTAAAACAAAAATAAAACCTCATATCAAATTTAACATGAGAACCGATGTTTCAAAAACTATGGTTTATAACAGAAAAACAAGAATGAGAATTATTTTACTGTAGAAAATAGTTCAAACCATGTAAATTTGAGGGGAGACCAAGTATGAATTTTGGGTGTTTTGCTTGGTTTAAAATTGCCTCCATGACTTAAACTAGGCCTAGTTATTACTTCATTAAACATCAGTTTAAACAACCTTTGTGGTTTAAACTGGCTTAAACTATTTTGAATGTATGCAACACGACTATAAATCTCTCACACAATATATGTTTAAGTTTTAACCTCAAATTTCAACTTGATTCCTCAACAGACTTATTTTGTTGATATTTATTCTTGTAATATTAAATTTTTTTTTTATAGCATATGTAAGTTCATCATAATTATTAGAAAAGGCCACGCTATAATTTTTCTTTCTTATAATTTTCTACAGGATCAATTCTCTTTCTTTGATGCTTCTCTTCGTAATAATAAATAGAAAAGGCGACTCTACAATTTTTCCTTTGCATAATTCTCTTCGAAATTAATTCTCTTTCTTTGATAAATCCCTTTGCCAATTTAAAGATATTTTTCATATTCTGTCATTCGATTAAGCGAGAAGTAACCATCGTGGTCATGTTGTCTTTGTTAGGATGTTTGAAAGGTGGTGGGAACCAGTGGTGAGAACCACTTTTACTGTAGTATATGAGAACTTTATACTGTAGTAATTTTTTTTTATTGTTACTGTAACATGTGAGAGCTTTTTACTGTTCATAACTGATTTTGTGGTGGAAACCGTA
>CAMOHE010043322.1:0-16057 GCA_946598075.1 Artocarpus hirsutus | reverse complement strand
GAACCAGTGGTGAGAACCACTTTTACTGTAGTATATGAGAACTTTATACTGTAGTAATTTTTTTTTATTGTTACTGTAACATGTGAGAGCTTTTTACTGTTCATAACTGATTTTGTGGTGGAAACCGTAGTTCCCACCACTTTGCCAAACACCCCCTATAAAACAATATTGGAATAATCAAATGATCTTATTCACAGAAAAAAAAAGTGCTGATTCTTCCAAATTCGTAAACTTAAGATTGATATGACAAATATGACCCTCATAGTGAGTTTATTTTCTTATCCTATTGACCATTGTCGTCAGGTTCTCAATGGCAAACACATTAGAATAAACAGAAGATCTTATGGACATAATGACGTTTGTTAATTCTCCCAAATTCTTTGACTTAAGGTTGGTATATTTATTGATCCAAAACAAATTCAAATTCAAATTTAAACTTGATTGATCATATCATAGTTGCTTCAGTTTATTATTTGTTGGATGATATCATTATACTGAATTTAGATTTCTTGTTTAATTTTTAGTGTCTTAATAGTATTTGATCAATTGTATTGCATCACATTATTTAGTAAACTCAAATATTAAAATATGAAAAAGTTAATTAAAAAGCATTTTAAATTTTTTAAAGGACATAGCAACACGTTTTGTTAAAGACAGGCTCCCTAAAATGCACATGAAGAAGTGACCAAATAATTCACCCGGCGTACTCATCGTAAGAATACAGTGAATTCATACATGATTTGTAGAAACCTGCATTATATTATTGATTCATTTGACTTCGCTTTCTGTGACCCACTCAATTTTTAAAGTTTTAATTTTTATCTTAAAATTTTTTAAAATTTTTAATTGTATTACTGTTTTACAAGAAAAATTATAATTGTCTATTAAAATTTGAAATTTTATATTATTGTGTCTACAATTAATAATCAAAACACATAATTATATTTTTATGTATTAAAATCTATTAGTATCCACAATTAATAATCAAAACACATAATTATATCTTTATGTATTAAAATCTATTAGTACTTTTTAACACCGTGATTCCACTAACATAAACTTCTAGCTCTGTGTCACCGTTCACTTTTGCATGTACTTTTTATAGTTTTGAAATCATTTATACAATGGTTTTATTTTGAGTATGTACTTGATAGTTTTGAAATACAATGGTTTTATTTTGAGTATGGAAATGAAAATGATAATTTTTATTAAAGTGATTGCAACTATTTTATGAATTTGAGTTTGATTGTTTTTTCTATTGAGACTGCGACTTTTAGCTAGAGTTTGAAAATACTTTTTTTAAGTGCTTAATGGAATAAATTTTTTTTACAATAAATAAAAGCGTTAAAATGTCGTTTATAAAATCTTATTAACGTTATCGTACAAGGTTTAAAGTCTTTAAAAACGAAAGTCATATGTTATAATTTTACGTGAAAGCTCTTAAAGGTCACCCAAACACTGTAAAAACCATATTTGGATCTTAACAAACTATTCCAACTTTTTAAAAAATATATATAGTGTCTTAATCTTGTTCTATAGCCAATAGCATATTTGCAGTAAAATATCTTAAGATATCAATTCTTATTGTTTTTACACTAAGGAAAATTAAGTCTATCATCTTCATAGTTCCTCTAGAATATTTATTATCATTTCCTTTAGATTCTTTTACACGATATTTACTATTAAAGAAACTTTACACTCATATATATATATATATATATATAGGAACTTTACGCTCGCTCATCTTATGAAACCTTCCCATTTCTTAAAGTCTATTTATAAAAAAAACAAAAAAAAAGAGAGAGAGAGAGAGAGAGAAGAAGAATACAAGGAGGAAGAAGAAACCTTCCCATTTATTCTACAATTTGATTCGGCCAAATTCTTTGATTCAATATCAAGAAACTGATACGTTTGTTTTAGACTAATTAATTAGATGATTCTCACTTAATATTTTTTTGTTAGTTTTGAATAATTTGTAAGAATTTGATAGGTTCTACATTCTCTTATAGGTTTTGAGGAAAAATTATACACGATAGCAAAGTATGGGATAAAACAAACCGAAAATAAGCACAAGTGGACAAGAGAATAAAATGGAACCTAGACGCCAGCTTATGGGTGCCTAGGCGCTCTTACAAACAAAGTTTCATACAAAAAACCAAAGAGCAAAGCGTCTAGGTGCCATAACTTGGGCGCCGCCATTCTATGAAGGGGCCCAACAGCACGCGACTCTTAGGCGCCAGTTTGAGAATTTCCCCACGGGCCTGTGTGGCACCTAGGCAGTACAATCCTGGCACCTAGGTGCCATTATGAAGCCTAGACACAAGAAAATTGAGCCTAGGCGACATTACTATTCCAACTCAAATTTCAGTGTAATTTCATTTCAAAATTGCCCTTTTAAACCTTAGCCTATAAATAGAACATTATAAAGGGTTGGAGGACGACTTTTAATAGGAAAAACTACATATAAGAGGGGAGAACTCACTGCTGAAGAAGGAAATCATCTTTGTATCCAAACACAGTTCTTTTCCTTCACTCATCATGTTTAAGACATTATTTAGGATTGTTTTTTGTTTCATTATGAACTAATTTTCCTTTTTCTAGGGCTACGATGTAGCCGGATTATGAATGTTCACTTTTATTTAATTTAATTCAATTCGATGTTTATTCATTATTTATGTTGAGTGTTTAATCTGATCTTAATGCTTGTAAAAGTTTGAGCACCTTTTGTATGATTTGTGATTTAATTTGAGGCTGATAAATGATAATTAAATTAGACTATAATTGAATGCCATGAGATCATCATAGGATAGAGATATATATGAGACTTGTGTAACACTATGAATTTTTTGTTCTTAATGAAACTTGGTAAGTTTAGAGTTTTCACAGAGATGTAAGAAATTTGCTAACTGGGATAAATTATTAATGCTTGAGAATGATTAATGACTACCTAAGAGAAATTTGTTATCGATATAGGAGTAAACATCAGTTGATTAAATTAGATAATTTGAATATGATTAATTTATATGAAATCGAATGCCCTAGTCTTTTATTGTTTAGATTTTCATTTATATTTTTTTTTGTTTTGTTATTTTTCTATTTTGTATTTGATTGTTCAAATAATTTTAGAGTTAACAAATTTCGGTACTTAGCTAGATTAACGCAGATTTTCATTTAGAATCATGATTCGGTACTTTACTCACTCTTATTACCTGTCTATGATTCTGTGCACTTGCAGATTTTCTCACAACATAAACTTTACTACCAAAACAATTTGCTCGGTCCTCATGGTTAATCATACCATTTCTCCCTTCCCCTTTCAACATTCAAAGCAATGAGACTTAATTAGGAAAACAAAAACCCGTTCATTAGCTAGCTCATTCAGACTATCTCCATTAATATATAAGGTATTTGGGAGTGGTTTGAAGTATTTTTAGTTAAAAACGGTATAGCATGTATGAACTTTACACTGTATTTAATTTTTTTTATTAATATTATATTATATGAGAGTTTTACATTATAATAACTAAAAGTTATTGTTCAAACTGACAATACCAAACAACTAGGAATGATTTTTTCCTACATATCCAATGTAATATTAGTGTCAATACTATATCTGACACATAAGTGTAAAAATTCATATTTAACTTGGTCTCTCTAGAAAAATTGTAGCAAAAGAGCATGACATATACTTAATCACCGAGTATTGAAACTTGTAAACATAAATTTGTTTGAAAAGTTTACTTGAGTGGCATTTTTTACAACATCATTAACATAACTTTTTAAAACTATGTAAATAGTTGAGTTTATTAGTGATAAACTAAGTTTAACTGATTAATTTTCTGAGTTTATCAGTGTTAAACTTAATAAACTCAAGTTTATCACTGACAAACGATCATTTTTTTAATTTTAAAAAGTGTTTATTTTAAAAATACTTTTACAAATGTCATTTACATTTATATCTCTTTCTTTTAAAATAACATAAAAATGAATATAATTACTAAATAAAAGAATCCACACATCAACCAACTAATAACAATTAAATGCCAAATTTAATATACGTTATGTTTGGTTAAACTCCACCAAGTATCGTATACATATCAAATTTAACACAAATCAATGGAGAGTTGTTTTAATACCCAAACACCGACATTTAAATCTGACACTGCATTAAAAATGTTATAATCATCCATACCTTAAGGTCTTGTAGTAATTTCACCCATAATTTGAGACGTGAAGTTCATAATCATAGTGTTATCAGAAAATCTTAAAAATTCCCTAAAAAAAGAAACAAAAATCCAAAAACAATATCGTCAAATCGTCATGTAATTATTGTGTGTGTACATAAATTCAAGAAATATTGTGGACCGCGGTTTCGTGGAAAGAGAAATTATGGATTAAGAGTGCCTTGCGGATCCAGCCTAGCACATTCACATCTTTACAGGTAGGAACCAATCCAAGACTAAAACGGGAAATCCATGGGAGCCCAATGTAGTATCGTGGGTTCTCTGTCTGACCGCTAGGAGGTGATTGGAAGGTGGTGGGTACCAGTGATGAGAACCACTTTTATTGTAGCATGTGAGAGTTTTATACTGTAACAATTTTTTTATTGTTTCTGTAGCATGTGAAAGTTTTATACTGTTCATAACTGAGTTTGTGGTGGGAACCACAATTCCCACCACTTTGCGAAACACCCGATAAGCAAATCCATTTGTGCCAAATTGTGGTCAAAGGAGTTGGTGAGAGAGTGAGGCACTTGTCCGCTGATTTTGCATATCAAGTGTACACCATATCAAGTATACATGTGTAATTTCATGCTTGTATATATTATATGCCCTTCAAAGTGTATATGCATATATAGATAATATATATTCTTTGGAAGTTGGAGCTAATATTGCTGGATTATGCTTTGTTGGTTGAATGGTGCCGCGGTTGCTTGAGAACTAGTTAAAACCAACGCGGCTTTATATTTTTAATTTATTCCTTGATAGATTTCTCAGCTAGTTCCCATGTAGCTCAACCTTTATTTTATTTTTTCCATGAGGACCGTGACAATGATTGTCCATCTTTTTTCTTCCTAAACGTGTTTTGGCTTTGTGGACACAATAGTCAGTATGGACCATTTGAGTTGATATCGACAAGCTTCACGAGTACAACCCTTCTTTATTATACTTAAGTCACACGTCATTCTTAATGAACTTCTTAATTGTATCCCTAAGATTGAGCATGAACGTTTCAATTTTTTTAAACCGCTTTTGAGAGCTTGATTCGAACAAAGAACTTTTGGATTAAATTTTAATATGTCATTATATTTTCTCTCACAAAATTTATATTGTTATCGAAAGCATTTGGTGCATGTGTTTAAATAGATTGAGCCTATAAATCTCGTTCAATGTAGCGTTTAGTAGTACGTTTGTTGAAATGGCTCTCAACCTTGATGTGATGCTTGAAATTGAATCCATACGTAACCAGCTTTTGAGACCTTTGCTCTCCCTAAATTTTCATAGTTTGAACAATCAACTTCAAAATACAAATTCAAAACAACTGGTTTAAACTATAAATTTCAAAACCATACGAGCTTAAATCTACGTAACAAACAGATCCATGGTGTTTCATAGGGGATTTGAAAAGTGTAGTTTAAACCATTTTAGTTAAAATATCAAAATATATGAGAGCTTTATGTTATAACAACTAAAATATTTAATTGAAACTAAGACTATTTAACACACTATCAGATCCAAATTATTGGTTGGAACTAACTCTAGACTAAACGCCATCTTTATTATATCAAATTATTAGCATGAAAATCCACCATCGACAGGTACTTGTATGTGAACAATATTTGCTTTTCGGCCGCAATTAATGATTAATCTGATTCTTTTCAGGGGAAAAAACAAAAAAAAAGAATGAAAGAGAAATGGAACACTTGATCCTTTTCATTTGGACAGGCTTGCAACAGCCACCATTCTTCCACTAATTGGAGAAGCGTAACGCATGCCACGATGTGATGAGCGAGCGACCACTAATATTGACGTCAAGCCGCCAATCGCGCGCGCGCATGGTACCTTGTCAATTTTGATATGACTATTCCTTGTTTTTTATTTGCTAATTATTCCGCTAATTTTATGTATGAGAAGTTGAGATATTGTTTGCATTCAATGAGAAATAAATAAACATTAAAGTAAGTAACGTGATGCTGCTGATGTTTGGCTCTAGATTGGAGCTCGGTCCGGACATTGGCACAACATATGAACATATGTTGGTGCCCCAGTAGCAAAATGCATAGTTTGCTTGCCAAATACTCGCGGGTCATGTGTCTGCTTGACAAAGACAATTACAGTAAAAAAATAATGGGTTAATTATATAACTATAATGGGTTAATTAATTATATAACTATACTCTTTAGTTTTAATAATTTATCAATTTATTTATATATTTTAAGAAATTATAAAGGGATCATTCGAATGTTAGACTTTTTGAACAAAAAAATATAAAGATTAAACAAATATACCTTTAATTAGGCCGAGTTTATTTTTAAAATATATTTTTCTCCCTGAGAAAATTTTCAAAAAATATTTTAACATTTTAAAAGTCATAAAATTTAAGAACTTTTTTCTTGAAATTTGATGTTTTGTTTTTAGGAGTTTTTATGTTTTTATTTTCATGAGATATTTTTCATAACTAGTTAAAGGTAATTATGTCGTTTTGTCCAATTTTTTTATTATAAGAATGAAATTGAAACAAGTTTTTTAAATATAAAAGATATATTTGTAGTTTTTAAAAATATTGAGATAAATTGAAAAATAGTTAAAACTATAAGGTATAATTATGTTACAAACAAAATAGACTTTGAAAATTTGAAAAGTTAGAAAAAATCACAAATCCTTAATCGCTTTAAATATATTAAGTATCGTCCACCCCTTTGCTCAGAATCCTTCCATCATCATAACCATTATGTTTTGTGTTCTGATAAACGAGTAACGTAATAAACAAATTTACCATTGTGAAAGAAATGATGTTTTATTGATGGAAGGAAGTACCAATAATTTTGCTTCCAATAAGCTCGAGGGCAAATTTTGTGCCGCTTTGAATTTAATTTGCAGGGACCAAAGCAGAACAATTCCCATTGAGAATCTGAATCATCATAAATATTTTGGTGATGTAAGGATAAAAGAAACATATCCTCCCAAAAATTACCACTTTTTAGAAGAGTTGTGATTTAATTCTATCTATAACTGAAGAATATAACCAAGAGGGCACTTTATGGGCTTTGCTAGTTTAGAGTTCAGTAATTAATAACACTTTCTCAAAATTACCTATAAGTAAATAATAGGTTTTAAAAATATTTGTAGTAAATAACATATTTATAGTGATAAATAATTTATACATTTATTTACAATGTAAACAATTCTTTTTTTACGGTGTAAACTATTTACCTCAATTATTTTAAAATATGTTGTTTACTCTGGAAAGTTTAGAACTTCTGCCGTTTCCCTCGTCTTAGCTTTTCTTCAAAGACCTTTACGGTGGGCCCAAGTCTTCTTGGAGGCCCCGGAGTTGCATGAGCCCATCCGGGTGTTCAAGTGATGAACCGTCAACTATGCTCCTTTATTTATTTTTATGTTTATTTTGTTAAAAAACCTCTTGGGCACACCAATAGGGACTCGAACATGAAGTCTGTAGCTTTCATGCCAGTTGGTATATAGCAGACGTCGCATCTAATCCTTTCAAAAATAACACCTTTAAGAAGAGTCCCAATCTTCTTCTATCAGTTCGTGTTCAACATCACTTGGCCAAATGGTCAGATTCTTGTCACATTTTTGGTCATTTTGATGTTGTATGTATTCCATCTTCAGTTTGTAACAACTACAACTTGGAGTGCAAGAGGGAGCCCTCCTGTCGCTTTAGTGTCAGTTTTTAGTGGCCCCTCTCCCTTGTATCTCTCTTTTGTTGTTTTTTTGAAAATACATTTCTCTTAGTTGTAACAAAAACAAATTACAACAAAACTTGTTAGGAATCATACCCAAACAAATATCAAGAGAAAATTAAGTTACATGCCACGAATTTTAGATGTCTTCAAATTTATGTCATAACTTCTTTGTGGTTCGAATTTAGTAGGTACGTTTTATTGACTTTTGACTAGTTTGGCACAAATCGAAAGCTTTAATATTCATGATGTAAATTTGAACCTGAGGGTATTTTGGCATTCTTCAAAATTTCTAAAGGTGTGAAGTTATCAGGGAATTTTTATAATCGTCATCTTTTAAGATTTATTTTTTATAAATACAATATATATTTATTTGTGACACTAACTTAATATATAATATAAATAATAATATGTCATAAATAAATACAACTTTTAAAAGCATAGAAGACGTAATTTTCTCATTGTCTTCACATAGGCCCAATAAAGTTCAGCATGCTCTTCACTAAGCTTAGCTCATCATCCTTACAGAAATTTTGACAAATGCTATAAAAAATTCTCTAACTAGAATTTATGACACAAAACTCAATTTTCTCGAAATGAGACCTCGCGGATCACAAAACTTATCCTGAAAATGAAGAATCGTATTTATAAATTTCGTACCAAGTATGAGAATTAGACAGGGGATGGATCGATACATTAATACAAATACAAATCTTGTGGCTTTACTTAAAAAGAGATACAAAACAAATCAGATCATTTCCGCACATGACCATTCAAACAAACTAAACTCATGAAGGATTAATTTTATAGAAATCACTAATTAAGACGAAGACCAATATTAAACACCCCCATTACAATGTGGATAATTGCTTCATAGTAATAGTCTCACTTTACAATTACAAGCCAAGGGAGAAAGGAAATCCCGTGGCTGTTAACCAATTCCCTCCGGCGATGAAATTCTCGACAGTGTATTGCTCAGCCTCACTTGCACTAGTGATCACCTTGTAACCCTTCCACGTCACCCTCTTCGAGGTGTCGGCGCCGGCGCCGGTGTTCTGGTACTCCCTGTAGACCAGCGTGCTCAGCGCGAAGTTTCCGCTCCACTCGTGCCACCCGGCGGGGACGATCACGTTGCTTATGTCGGTCTGCATGATCACCGTCCTCGAGTACTCCTTCCACGGCCGGCCGAGGTAGGTCGGGAAGCTGCTCTGGACGGGTTTGAGGTCCGAGGTAGCTCCGATTCGGGACTTCTGGATTACGATCCCTGTGTTCTGGTTCGGGTCTGTCCGCCCCTGGGCGGTGACCATGTTCTTCTGGCCCGAGTTGGGGAGGCGGGCGTGGATGTCGCAGTCCTGCAAGACTGCGGCGGCGTTGCCGAAGATGAAGTCGACGGTGCCGGCGATGATACAGTTGACGTAGAATTGGCGGTTGGAGTGGACGTAGAGGGAGTCTTGGTAGGCGAGCACGTCGCACCGGTAGAAGGCCGACAAGTCGGATCCGACCCTGAGGGCCACGGCCTGGTGCTTTGAGGGTCCGGCTGTGTTTTCGAAGGTTATGTCTCTTGCTAAAAATCCTCCACCAACGGCAGCTGCAACACACGCATACGTGAAGAATTATATATATATATATATATATATATATATATATATATGTTTTGGAGAAAGTGAAGAATTATAACTTTCAACCATGCTAGTTAATACTATTAGATTTCTCGTCTGTCGATATTTATATGTAAATTTGCACAAAATCCTATGTTATATTTTGGTTAGTCGTGAAATTAACAGTTATAATATTGATGAATGATAGCTGAATTTTTAAGAATGCAAAAAAAAAAAAAAAAATCACTTTTTAATTTATGCAGCAAACATTGAAGGTTCAGATTTTTGTTAGGATATTTAAGAAAGTAATTTTAATTATCAATTTGGGTTTAAAATTGTAGCATGTGAAAAGATTGTAACTTTTTATTGTAATATGTAAGAGTTTTAAATTATTCACCTTTAAATTATTAGTTTTAACTACTCTTTTAAATTCTCTAATAGTATTTATTAAAAAAAAGATTTATACCTTACAAATAGACTACTCAAAGAACTACAAAACATGACATAAACCGAAAACAATATGAATAAGTTCAAATTCATATTTTTTTTTGTTTGTATTTGGTTGATCAACCCCACTAACATCTCCTATTGTTTTCTTACTTGAAGGTAAATTTAATAGGAGAAAGCCAGATGTAGACCCCGTGAAGAATAATTGACGGGTTTTTAATCTATCAACGGTATGTTCAACATGATTTAGTCTATTAAAACTACCAAAGTAACATGCACTAGACAGCAAATACAAAGATTTAACGGATTTTTAGGCGAACAAAAAAAAGATTTGAAAGTGGATTTTTTGATAAATGGATAAATGCCCAAACGGGATCCCGGTGCTAATAACTTTTGAATTCGATAGTGTCAAATACGAGCCTACAAATTACCATAAATGGTGTGTGATGAGAGGAAAATGATTAAAAATTTGTAGCAGATCTAACGTCAATTACCAGGGATTTCTCAACAACCATTTGGCTGGAATTGGAACTAATCTAAAAGGTGAAAGACAAAAGAAAACGTATAATAAGAGAAAAAAGGAAGAGGATGGGTCAGGGCAGGAACGTGGGCATTCAAAGAATGCTACTACTTGTCAGAGAGCCTGTGAAGAGAGAGGGGAAAGGACAACGATAAGGCTGCTATAACATATAACAAAAATCCTTTTCATCACGTGAGTTCATGTACCCGTCATCTATAAAATTATGGATGTTGATCTAACATATAATATATTTTTAGAGTAAACTTTTTTGTTTTATTAATAATAAAATTATACTCTAATAAAATGAAATAAAATTACTTAACATATAATGGATAGAGTACGAAAGTTTTTAGTAGTGCGGCACTTTATAAAAGATGCCTGTGGACATATTTAATGTTTATAATGTATCTTATTAAAACTAAAAAAATTGAATTAAAAACTGTTATACATGATAATTTTATATTTTGTTTTACATTATAAAATTTAATATTTTACACTGTCATTGGTTTAGATTAGTTTTCCAAAACAAAAGGTTAGTCCTGCAAATTATGTACACATGTTAGAGGCCTACTGAGACTTAACCACAAAACCAAGGCATAGATATTACCAATTGAAGACACTAGAACGGTTAATTAACTTGATTATATATCATGTTTCAGGTTAATTCTCCAGGTTTAGAAAATTAGATGCATCCTAGAATAAGACAGAAATTATTAACCAGACAAAAAAAAAAAAAAAAAGCAGACCAGAAGAGGGTCCCTCTAAGTCCAGATGGCACCAAAAAAAAACAGAATTTTCAAGAAATATTTCACGCAAAATTGACGCCTGAAAACTAGATAAATAAAGCAGCATGTGATCGATGTGACATTTATAAAAAAAAGCAGGTGCAAATGCCAGCAAAACCAATCTAGATCTAGATAACAATTAAAAGGGTATCTGTACTTCTTTCATTTAATTTTATTAAATTTTGTCATAGCTATACAGTTAAGGGTGGACTGGTGCAAAAAGAATCCAGAAGACTCGATCCGAGGACAAACAAAACAAAAAAACAAAACAAAGAAAACACTTTGAGAAGGAAGGCTACAAATGCTTATAAAGATTAGAGAAGTCGGGCCAGGGAAGAGTCAAAGTAAAAAATGGCCAGATGACTTAAAGTGAGAAGTGTTAAATATTAATATAAAGAAAGTGACCCAAGGCACCGCTTTAAAAAGAGAGTGGCGATAATTTTGAAAACACAAAAGTAAGCCTTTCAATATAAATATAATTTTAGAAATATTTATCGTTTAGAAGCTTCATCTCTCTTTTTTAATTTGTCGTTTTCTCTCATGTGAATGATGGTTGGAAGTGATCCTGTCGTAGCTATAGTTATCGAGAGAAGGGTAATAACATTTTCTTTTCTCAACACACAATGGACAACTACACATATAAGAGTACTGGTAAACGAAAAGCTACTCATGTACTACTGCATCCAATTAAACAAAACCACGAGAGTAACAAAGAGTCCATTTGAGATTTAGGTTTGAACCTAAAAATCTTTAACAAAACAAATTTTATAATAGAAAATATTGTCAAATAAATTTGTTTTCAATCAATTTTTTAATCGGAAACTATATAATTAAAGGGGGTTAAAATTTAAAAAAAATCTGATCAAATCTGGAGATGTTGATACTAATTTTGCTAAGTCGGCTTGCACTTAAAAAACTCCAATTATACTCCTATTTCACATAAACAAGCGTCCAAAAGTAGACAAGGTAATATATTCATAATGATATAATTGATCATTTTGAATAAAACAATAATGCCCAGCTTTTTCAAATGCCAGCCCATGTGCAAATGCACGATTGTTTGACGAGGGCTCGAGAAGCACGACAAAACATGGTTTGCCTTACCAGATCGCTTTCGTGGAAACTATTATTGGTAAAGGTCATGGCTGCTTTCATTGTTTCAAAAGACGAAAACTTACAAGTGGGAGCTAGCTGTGGCGGGACAGTAAAAAAAGAAAAAAGAGAAAAGAGAATTTCGGTGTGATTGGGACAAATTGTGCGTATTTCCAATAGGAATGGGCTCTAGATTAGATATTTAACCGGAGATGGTATACAAATATCTATACACGTATATATATTGTATAGATATTTGGCTCAAGTTGAAATAGCCAAATACGCATTAAATACGGCAATTTATCGCACTAATAGGTCCCGGCTGGTTGAGTTGAGATGTTTTAACATTTTCCATACATGTTACCATTAAGACTTGAAACGAGCAAAGATAAGGAAGGTCGACATATGAATATGTTTTAGGGACACGAATTATTATTACACTAATTAAAATTCAGCCAAAACCAGTAGCAATCGCTTTCTAACTAAAAAGAACACAGTAGTGATAATAACTGGCAATATTTAATATTTTATTTTATTTTTTGGCCGAGGAATGGAGTACTGAGTTGGTACGCCTTAAAATTTCACATCCTAATTTGGTCTCTCTCTCTCTCTCTCTCTCTCGTTTTAGTTAAGCAAGCCTCCTTTTGTGTCTCTTTGGTAGTATCACGTGAAGCCAGTTAAAAAAAAGACATGTTACAGAAAAGGAGAAGAAAATTAAAGAAAATATAAGCCGAATCTTATCAAAGGACCACCTCTATTTTTTTTTAAATTTAGAAAAGAGGATCCTTTTTTCATTTTTGTTAAAGGGGTAATTTTCCTGTTATTTGGGTTGAGGCTGTTCCTACATTTATCAGATGCAACTTGAAGATAAATAGGCTACGTTGTTGCGTTACCTAACATCATAAATCGATTCCCTATTCTCTTATCCCCCGAACCAAAGCTACTCTAAACTCTCAACCTCTTAGTTACTCCTAAATACCTTATAGGTTTGTTTGGCACACCATATTATATTACATTATATTATATTTTTTATATATAATACAATATAATGTGCTAAACATGTCCTATATATCTAATACAATGCACCTATCTCGACAAAACCATTTCAACCGAAAGAAAAAAGAAAAATAACAAAATGAAACTAACAACACATTATTATGAAAATCTATAAAAAAAAAAAAAATTAACAACCAATAAATAAAAGTTAAAATCCGTCACCTATTGATTAACCACCAACATTATGTCTGGCTCTCATTTAAAGTGTATATTATATATTACCTCTGGACCCACAATCTTATGTGTAACAGGATGATTGAAAAGATTTGTCAAATAAATACAAACAAGTGAGGAAAAATTAAAAAGAAAATTAATGAATGTATAGTCGTAGTACTTACCAACAGTGGCGGAATTAAAGGTGGTGCTTCCGTCAACAACATTCTTACTTCCGGTGATAATGGTGCTGGTCCTCCCATCTCCGAGGAACATGATATTCTTCTTCTTCTTCGACACATCCACATTCTCTCTGTACACCCCAGCCTTTATTCTAATTACATACCTCGTCTTGCTGTTGTCAGGCGCCGCCGCCACCGCGGCCGAAACCGTCGTGTAGTCCCCGCTCCCGTCCTTCGCCACTACCACATTCGGCGTCACCGACGACGACTGCAGCAGCCTCCTGTCCGACGCCGACATCCACGTTGGCCACCCTTCCTCGTCCACCTCCGTCCCCCCAACCGCCACCTTGACCTCCTCCTCCTCCCTGAGCTTCCTCCCCTCCGCCTTCTTGGCCCTCTCGGCGGCAATGTCGGTGTCGGTCATGTTCTTGATCATGGCCAAAACATTGCTGCACATCTTCTCCACGTGAACCTCTCCTTTAAGCAGCGCCTCCCGCACGTGCTCGTCCGCCTTGTCGTTCGACAATCCGTCGAGACAAGTCTCCTGATTCGTAATGGCGGCGCTGAGAAGCGTCAGTAGATCGTCAGCGTGCTGTTTTAGAGACTTCTTGCTCGGATAATTTTTGAGATCGTCTTGAACTTCGTGAAGCTCGTCGAGCGTCTCGTCGATGTTCTCTAGACAGTCATGGAGAGCGGTCTTCTCTCTCTTCGTCAGTCCCTTCCGCTTCGTCAGCTTCTTGATGCTGAAGTAGTTCTGTTGGATGGCGGTGATCGTCAGGTTAACCGAGAGCTCGATGACGTCCTTCGGGCTGGAGACTTTTTTGGTGGCGGCGCTGGGGGCGACGGCGGAGTAGCAGAGCTCCGGGTAGCGAGTGATGCTGCAGGCGGATTTCAGGACGGCGTTGGTGGCGCCGTCAATGTGGACAGCGGTTTTCTCTTTGGAGTTGACGCTGGAGACTATGCCAATGACGGCGGCGGCGACGACGACGGAGGCGAAGACGGCTATGAAGAGCTTCTTTTGTCTCTTGCGCCTGCCGGAGTCTGGCATTACTCCGGCGATGGGCTCTTTAACCCTTGACATGTTATAATTTATAAAAAATAAATAAATAAGATAGGAAGGTTTGAAGTTTAATTTCTATGGGGGCAGTAGCTAGAGAGCAAGGACTAGAGTGGAGCTTTGAGGTGTGATTTATACAGAGGAAGAGGAGTCTCTTGCTAACGTTGAACTTTGAAGGGATATTTTTTGAATTTAAAAAATTGTGTATAATTTTGGGATAATTACTCTTTGGATGTAGGTCCTCTAGTCTGTACTACGTACTTTGTCCTGAATTTAAAATGAAAATTCATTTTCATCTTTGTGAACTGTAATCTGTTATTTACAGAATTACAGGTGCTAGTTTGATTTATAATATATTTTTTAAATTAAATCATATTATTTTATTAGTATTAAATTTGACATACAATCGAATTAAATACGATTGTTTGTTTAAAATTATAGTAATATAGTCTTTTTATTGGTTGTTGTTATTATTATTATTATTATTTTTCTTTATTTTTTTTGGTAAAAACTATCCGATATCTGAACCCATCATATAAAGGCACGAACCTCCAGAAAGGGTTCTTCATCTCTAACGGGAGTAAACCCGACTAATTCGGATTCAAGCCGGGTCGGACCCATACGAGAGAAGCTCTCCCAACACCTATTTTTTCATACACAAGACTCAAACTTGAGATTTTACTTAAAAAAAATAAGCTCTTTACCACCTAATTTTACATCTTGTTGGTTTTGCGTTTAATTTTAAAAGACCTCAATTGGTAGTTTTCTTTACGCTAGAAATATAGAATCGTGTTAAAAATCGTGCTAAAATTAGGCCTGTCTTCGGTATATCTGTAAAAGTGCACTAACAATAACGTACATTAAAAATGACGCATGCATGTATCTACATCGACTTTTCCAAAAACCGTCATTTTTGTCTATTGATTTATTGCGATTAATTAAGAGCATGAGAATTTACAACACACGTTATAAAGTAATTTCCTAGAGAGCGTATGACTAACGAGCATTTTGGTGTTACCGAACAAAAAAAAAAAAACTATTATTTTTAACTTTCGGATTGACTTATGATCGGTGGTAATACAATTTAAAAATTTACAATACACAATGTAAAATTATTTGATCATATTAAACAGTTAAAAAATTAAATAAATAGTTAAAATAATAAAAGCTACCGATAAAGTAAAAACGTTAGTTCTATTATAAATTTGTTATTATTATTTTTAATTAGAATTCACTTTTTTTT
>CAMOHE010043321.1:0-24801 GCA_946598075.1 Artocarpus hirsutus | reverse complement strand
ACAAGTATGATTTTCATCTTTATTATCCTTATTTTGTTTCTTTTGTACTGGACCTTTAGTAGCTTCATTACTCTTTCTTTTCTTCTTCTTGTCCTTAGAGGTGCTAGCCAAGTGAGTACTTTCAGTCTTCTCTTACTTCAGTCTTCTTCCTCTTGCACACAATAAGAAATTAACTCATTAAGAGTCCATTTCTCTTTCTGGCAGTTATAACTGATCTTAAATTGGCTGAATTGTGCAGGAAGAAAAATCAAGACAAGATGCACTAGAAGATCCTCAAAAATTTTCAGATCTAGTGTCTTTAATCTTGAAGCAAGATGAGACATTTGCATGATGTACTCCCTTATGTTTCCTTTTGCTTTGTACCTCATTGAAATCAAGCTCGCCAAAAGCGTGCTTGTTTCAGCTTTATCATTCTTTGCAAAGCATTTTTCTATGGCCTCAAGGAAACCTTTGGCTGTAGTGACCTCATCAGGCACAGTGCCCCTAAAGACTTCTAGAATGCCTCTCTTAATGATCATTAGACTTATTCGGTTAGAACGATCCCATCTTTTAAGTTCCTTTTTATCCTCAACGGAACTAGAATCTGTAATTGTGGGACGTTTAACCCTTATGGCTAAGTCCAGATCAAGGCAACCGAGAACGATCAACACATTCTCTTTCTAGTCCTTGAAGTTAGTCCCATTCAGCATAGGAATGGAATTAACACTTGCAGATATTGATGAAGATGATGCAGTAGCTGAACAAAGAACAAAATCACATATTCACATAAGAATTCACATAAAACAACCAATAAAATTCAAACAATGATATTATCCCATCACAAGAAACCTGTAACAACATTAATATTTAGTCTTTGAACAGAAATATTAACTTGTAAGTGGTATTCTTGGTGTAGTGATCAAATATTAACAATAAGTTATGTCAAATAATAAGCTAATCTTTGGATCCACTTATTATTCACATACAAAAAATAACCATATAATTGTTACATATTTATCACCACAGGTATGAATTTAATTCTGCCAAATATTAAACTTCCTTTGAGCCTATTAATATTCGCATGAATTAAATTCACACAACCTTCTTAATATCACAAATTAATTAACATCCACAAAAGAGGCTACTTTGGCAGCTTATTGGTTCAATTAATTAATTTGATGATATTAATAATCCAAAAACATAATTTGAATTTTAAAGTTGCACCAAAAATTGACCCAAAAAAAAAGGTCAAAAAAGTCAATCGATCAATGATCAAAGTCAACATTGACCGTTGGCCAGACCATTGACTTTAACCGAGTCAACAGTAGACCGGGTGGACCGGGTCAGGTTGACCCAACCCGGTCCTTACCTGGCGCCCCTTTCCTGCCCTTTTTTTTTTTTTTTTGGTCACCCAGGGGTTGAGCCCCTGGGATCCCATTTGGTCACGAGCCTTATGGGCTACTTGGGCCCATGTAACTAAGTAGGGCCTTTTTTTTTTTTTGCTTGTTTGGTAACCCAGGAGTTGAGCCCCTGGGTTACTATCGTTCACGGGCCTTTGTGGCCCGTGTAACTTGATGTAGTTCGGGGCTGAAGCCCATAACTCATCTCCTGCCCAGGGGAGTCACGACCCTGGGAATCGAGGCCAGGCGGTTGGCAGAGCCAACCGCCAAAGTGACTCCTCTAGCGGCCTTCTCACCGGTGGGACTGCACTGCCGCACCGAGAGGGCGCAGTCGCCTGCGGCGGGATAGCAAACCGCCGTCAAAACCGAAGAGCAGACCCGGTTCTCTCCCTTGGGTGAAATCGAACAGCGCCAGTGGAACAGGCCGCTGTTTCCACTCCTTCATCGCGCCCTGAGGCTGTGGCTATTCCCTTCCGGCGCCAACCGAAGGTCACGGTTGATTTTCTTTCCCGGCAGCAGTAAGTTCGTCGCTGGTTATCCATCGGGTTGCCTTGAATAGTTATCAACGATTTCAATAAATCGTATAAGCCTGAATGTGAATTCAATTGTTTCCAGAATGCATTTAATGCATTCAATTATTATTATTATTATTATTTTAATTAACCGTTACTTGATAACGAGTCAACAAGCATTAATTGCAATGAAATTCATAAATGCATGTGTCTGTCTGGTAATCATGTATTTACGCATTCGAATAACTTCATCCAAAATCGAATCACATGAACACATATATCCATGAATACCATAGCATATTCTACGATCAATACAACCAACATTTTGAGAAAAATTTTCTCAATAATTTAACATGAAACCATTCTGATGCCACTTGATAGAATGATTGAACCAGAATTTCTACAAGATCGTTCATGTCAAATTGTTGAGAAGAGTCATACCAAATTGCATAAGCTTACCTGGATTCATGATCTTGAATTGATATGTGTTATCGCCTTCCAATTCAATACGTATCCCTTTGAAACTTCAAGGAATATGGAATTTCCAGAGAAGCAAAAAGAATAAAACGTACGTTTGGATTGGGGACCATAACCGGAATATATAATTTTAGTTATTTTAGTGTATTTTCAGTTTCGCCCATCATAAAATCTAAAAATTACAAATTAGTATCTATACACATAATATTAACAAATATAACCCATACATTATTTTAATACCTAATAAAGCCTTTTAACTTTATCTTAATTATATCACTTTAATTTAGGCTTTACTTTAAGATAGCATTAAATAACACATTTAATTACATATGTGTGCCCACATGAAAAATTATTTTCTAACATTATCTTCTATGTATCACAATGTATCATGTCTATTAAAAATTAACCCATATAACTTAATGAATAAACCGCATGTTTATTTTAGATCCAAACTCAATGATAATTCAAAATAAATAAATGTGTATACAAAAAAATTAAATATAAAAAGACATCACAACTAAAATAAAGTCTCATTGAAAATAATTTTGGGCTGGCGTGTTGAAGTACAGCTCTATGCTTCCCAGTTTATCATGTTTTTCTATATACAGTATATCAGCATCAGCATGTTAAAGGAACCTTTTTTTCCCTAGTTTTATGTGATCTCAATGAGAAAAGATTTCTATATAGAGCCGTTCCATTCAACCCGATGGGTTGGGATTCGGACCATCCGACCCGACTAGAAAAAGGTTTTTCTTTCGCGCGCGCGCGCGCGCGTGTGTATATTTGTGGTACTTTTCGACTGCAAGCCGCGACTATCGCTTTTTTCAAACATGACAATAATAAAAAAAATTCGGTCTTCATTAGTCTCTCTCTCTCTCTTCGGATACGATTGTTTGAAAACAATGCTTTCCACCAAAGCCACTTTTGACAAAAGTGCAGGAGCTATATGTTTATCAATTATTTCATGTCAAGACCCAAAACTATGAAGCAGACAAATAAATGAAAATTGATCCTAATAATTTGCAAAGCCTCCAAGTCTCCACTTAATTTTGTTTAAAATAATAAAGTACATTAAAAACGAGGCAACACAAAATAATCAGACTAAAAAGACATAGGAACGCAACTTAAAAACAAAAGGAAAAAAATACAAAGGCATTCATTAATCAATTACCCTGTGTCGAGTCTATTTTATGCCAGGGTAATTAGTGCATGGTTATCCAAAATTAATTATTTTAGAATTTGATTAATCAGATTTTCACATGCTAGTAAGGCCAAAACTCTCGATTTAGGGGAATTTATAAGTTAAGTGATAGAGCTAATAATCTGCCAATCTCGTAGATTATATATATATATATATATAAAGGATCTTTCCAAATTAAAAAAAAATACAAAAATGAGTCCAAGGTATACATTATTAATTTTACTGAACGCTGTTTAGTTTGACTTGCTTGTCCCGTTACAAAAGTTGAAGATCTATTCATGAAATAAAAATTAAATTTAGATTAATTTATTATTCCCTTGATTACAAGTGAAATATAATCGTATCGTAGACGTAATCTATTGTACTTTATTTGGTGTCCTGTAGATACTAAAAGATAGATTTCAGCTTACATATTGCTGTCCTGTTCATGAACAAGGAACATTATACTTCACATTTTACGTGTTTAATATATACTGATGTTTTGGGGATTAACTATTTATAAGAAAAAATAATTTTAACAAAATATGAACGACTTTGGACCACAGCAATACTAGTTATTTCTCTCTCTACAATAATATATGTGGGATTGAGGAAGAATATTGAACTGGCTAGCTGACCACTAGATGCATGTATGCGTTTACTTGCATACTGTAGTAGCGCACGATGGCTAGCTTATTAAATAATTTATTTATTATTTGAGGGGGCAGAAAGACCATCATATGTTATCCAACTATGTAGCTAGATTAATCCTATAATCAATATCGTATAAATTGTGAATGGATAAAATTCATGTCCGTTATAATATTTTGTTTATAACAGAATTCAGATTGTATATTATTGTGAGATTATAAAGATTATGTAGACGCATAATCTACAATTAAAAATACATTAAATTAGTATCTAATTAGTAAACAGATTAAAGAAATTGAGCCCTTAATCGCCGTAATTAGGACCTAAATGAGCTTTAATTCAAACACAAATTATCATATTAGTAATCAACATAAATGAGAATAATCGTGAAAAATAAAGCACAAAAAATTAAAGATTGTTTAATGAAAAGTAAACACTAGACCAAAATTTATAGTGGTTCGCTCAAATATTAAGCTATGTCACCTGTGAAGATTTTCTTCAGAGAAAATTTGGTACAAATTACAAGAACATTTGGAAAGGAAAAGGAAAATACTAGTGTTCTTGTGTGAGATTAAATGGAGGTGGTCTCTGGGCCTCTTTATAGGGGTCAGCCTGTGTATCTCCTTCTCACGAGATGTTACAGTTGCTGTCTCATAGAATCTATTATTTATGATAAAACATAATTTTTATAGAATTTAAATAATCAAAGTAATACGAAAATAGCTTGAATTTTTTTAAAAAAAATAAGACCTTTTAATCAAATCAAATAACTTTATCTAAAAATAAAAATATAATTGCAACATTATCAAAAACATTAAACTTAACAAAATATCTTTAACTTGCAAAATCTCATAAAATAATTGAAAAACTAAAATCTGTAGAATTATAAATAATTTAATAAAAGTTTGAATCATCATTAATTTAAAATAGGTCACTTCAATATTCCCTTTTCGTCATCACACACACCCGCACCAAGCTCCTCTATTCTGATACCTAATTCTTGTTCCTCGCTGCAATATGAGAAACATCTAGTAAGCATAATGCTTAGTAAGTATACCCTAACTCTCACAAAACATTTTCATCAATTAACAATGTTCAATAAAATAAATTTATCATTAAATAAATATATATTTTTAAAAATAATATATAGTAATACTTCAAAATATCATATAGTAAGGCCCTGATATTGTACCATCATAGCATGCTAGCTATAGAAAAATTGAGGGAGTGACCCCCAAACTAACCACGACAAAGATGGAGCGATCGCTCAACGGTCGGTTCACTCACCAGACCTCACCATCACCATTAATCCGTCAAGTGTATAATGTCTTTTTAAAAACATCAAAATAATAATATATAGGTTTTCATAAAAAGATATCCATCAAATAAAATAATGAGGTAAAAATAACATCATCTTTTATCATTTTTTATCAATTTTCTCATTATTAAAAATCATTATCTTAAAATGTCTTTATAACATATCATCAACATTAGTCTTTTTAATTTTGAACAAACATATTGCAGGTGAGAGATGTACTTACTTGATCACTAGACTTACTCAATCTTCAACGGTAAGTGACACGATGACTCAGTCTTCGATGTGCTCACTTCTTTGAAGAGTTCATGCCAAATATTTATATTGACCATAAGTCACTAACAATACTATTAGCAATATATAAACATCTCATACTATCATTGAACATCACCTTATCATGTAATAACATCAAGAAGCATAAAATCACAATTTATGAACCTCTGGCATAATTCCCAAAAGTAAGCAGAATGACCTTTATTCACTTAAAAAATCATAATAATTTCATCTTAACTCTAAATCAGCCAAAATCAGTGGAATTAGAAACAAAACTCAAAAAAGAAGAGTTTCATATATATACACATATTTTGACAATAATTTGCATGAAGAAAAAGTCCTCAAAATTCAATCTAAATTTCAGATCTATGTAAAACTGTATAGCTTTCTAGATCAATTTCAAAAAATAACAACTATTTAAAGGAAACTCCGATTCAAGCAATTCAAAATCCAAAAGAAAGCTCAAGATGTCTAGTATTTGAGAAAAATATAAGAAAAATATAAACAGAATAATATAGAATCAGAAATTACTAAAACCCAACGGCTGTTAGGTGTTTATATGAAAAGTAGGCATAGGGCATAAAAAAAATTCAATACCAATCCATAACCTAATAAAACCTTAATTAAAATTGCAAACACATAATTAACATGAAGCTATGATAATAAAATACAACCATAAACATCTACATAACAAAAACATAAAAATCTATGATATCTCCAATCTAGGGTTTATTGAGAGGTTAATCAAAACAACCAAATCATCAATTTTTTTCAATCTCCAATTAACATAAAATACATATAATAAAAGAATCCATGTGATGATAATAATAATTCTAATACTAACATAGTACACCAAAACATCAAACAAACATGTTAAACGATTAATACACTTATCAAGATGAATGAAATTAGAAAGATTAGAAATCTTGATAAAGCCAAAGAAAATCAAGCATAAAGCCAATCAATGAAGAATAAATAAACTGTGAGTCTAAGGTTAGTAATAAGAGGTCCTTATATAGATTTTATGTGTGAACTAAAACCCTAAGGTTTTTTTTTTTTTTTACTCCTATTTGGCAATTGCCTTGCCGCAGGCCCAAGGCTTCTTAAGTCATACTTATATATGCCACGTATTACATAAAAAAATTTACATATCATATATATTAAATGAAAATAAATCAATTAATTAATTTCATCGTTGTCACTAGTAATATCACTAAATAGTATGTTAATAAAAATATCACAATCCTCAATTTTAGCGTTAGACTCTTTATTTGCTATTAAATAGAAATCTTGGGTGTTACAGCCTGAGCACATTTGATTTCTCTCCCTGAAGATGGTGGTTAAACAGTTAAGAAGGTAGTGTGACACATGTCATGTGGTCATTCGCTGCCGCACTTAGGCCTCTCAGCTTAGGTAACAGTTGAATTTATGGATTGTAACTTTTAGCGGATATTGAGCTTTAGATTAATCGATCTCTATGGCAAATCAAATGCTTCGACTATAACGACTACAATAAGACAACCTGAATATCTAATATCACCTCAGTCTTTGTGCTTGTCGTCTGGAACGAGCACTCAAGCACTTGATAGTGTCCCCTAAAAAAAAAAAAAAGAAAAAAAAAAGACAAAACAAAACAAAACAAAAACAAGGCACTTGATAGTTGATCACCTGAAACAGACCCGATTGGTTCGATGTACTCCATGGACCATAAGTATACTAGGCAAAATTTTGGGCTTCGATTTGGGCTTCTCCGCCAAACAATAACCACTTATTAGGTCTTGTTCACTCCTTCAAATATGTATAGTCGGATCACTAATCTTTAACGTAACTATAAAAAAGAGAATGGGTTTCGTGGTACTCTCAGGGCTCTCGAGGACTCAAAATGTTTCAATTTTTTCTTTTTGTGAAACTTTCATTTTTAAGCGAAACCTTTTTTTAGGCTTTTCGAAACTTTTCCCTTTTTAGCTTTTCGAAAAGTTTTTTTTTTCTTTTGAATTTTTTTATTTTTTATTTTTTATTTTTTTAACATGTTTAATATGTAAGCTTGGAATTTTTGACCAGTAATATATATAATTTGGCGATTAATTTTAAAAAAAGAGAGAGAAAAGTAATAAAACCCTTAGGACTATTTTGAAACACACTGTGATCATGTGGCTCCATTTCTATTCAACCAAATAGAAATTTGAATGTTGACTGACAAAGAAAATATAAATTTATAAGCATGAGAAGAACATTAAACGAGCTAGTTGTAAAAATTAAAAATGAGATGCATGCATTTAACGCTAAATTGTAATATATCACACGAGGCGTGCTAGTGATGACCAATAATTTATTTGCTTCCCATTAAATTCGAAAGAGTTATCATGAGCTTTGCATAATCTTATCGCTTTTATGTGTCTAAACTCAACTATTATATTATGAACTTAATTAGCAGAAGTAAGCCTAACTAGGTAACGTGTAAATAAGAAGCCATCATAATGCATATTTGTGGAAATGCAACAGTATATTAACTTGGCATAATCATATACAACATACGTGTGTCCTTTCAAAAAAAAAATGGCATGAAATTATTGTTCCAAAATTATGAAAGCCTTGGCAATAGTACAATTTCGGTATATCAAACGGGTTCATGCACGATCTAGTCATCAGAACATAATTATTCGTATGGCCCAATAGCAGTGATTGTTCCACTCACGGCTCAATGTAATAAAAAAATTGCAAGTTGGCTTCGTCACTGAAGCTCGATTTGGACCTTTCAACTGAAAAAAAGAAATACGAACAATAATTTTCTCAATTTTTTGGAGTTTTGTTTGAGGAACACTAAAATTCATAATGAATTCCTAGTTTTTCTAATAATGGGCGGCGTTTTTTTAATATGTATATATATATGTATGTATACATATATATATATATATATATATATATATGTATTGTGGTAGGATAACATAGGCGATAGGGTGGGCCTATTATTGGTCTCGAATTTGTTATATCAATTTACATTACAATATCTATCTTTTCTCCGCTTCTTTTTTTTTTTTTTTTTTGTTTTTGTCCACTTGGACGAAGATAGCATTACTTTATGTACAAGTTGATCATCATAGAATCTATGAAAAAGTTTCTTTTGTGTTACAAATACAATTTAGTGGCCGTAGGGGTCGTATTTAGTTAATATAACTAATGACATTATGTTTCTCTTTCAGAGGTCAATAATGGGAACAAAAATTATATACTTTCGGTTGAGCTTACCGTCATTAATTTGAAAAAATGTTCTTTATTAGAGAGGGAAAAAAAACTCCGAATCGAAAAGCCTTTTTTTTTTTTTTTTAAATTTTTTGGTTATTGTTAGGAGTAAAAGGTACGTTTTCATTTTTGCTACACGTTCAATGTGTCGGTAATACGGAGGGATGGGCAAGGGAATTAATAAAATGATAGGAAATTGCAATAAATAGCACTTTTGTAAAATTAACTATAGTAAAATAAAGTTTAAAAAATATTTGTAGTAAATTTATATTTATGGTATAAAAGTTTGTTTACACCTTATTCGTAGGGTAAATAATTCATTTCTTATTTAAACAGTAAATAATTTATAGTGAAAATAGTTTATTTATCTTCTTGTTTTTAATGTAAATAATTCGTATTTATATAATAATTAAGTATTTACATCGTAAATCTTTTATTTACTACAAATATTTTCAAAATCTGTTATTTATTTCAAAAAAAGTTCAAAAAATATATGTTGTTTCTCTTATTCTTCCTTAAGTGATTTGGGATCTAGATAATTTATAGAGAGAAAAAAAGACGGGAATGTATAATTATTGAGGGATTCCAAATCCTTCAAAGAACCTTAAATTTAATTTTTAAAATTTTTTCAAATATGGGTGAGTTCATATCCCAAACACCCAAAAACAAGGTTTAATGCCTTTCTTTTCTTCTTTTTATTTTCCTTTTACCAAGCACAATTTTTTGTTTAAATCGTTAAGCAAAAGGAAAAAGAAGAAGATCAAGATGAAGATGAAGCAGCTCGAAAAGGTATGAGACGAATAATATATAATATCTAAGCGTACCCATTAAAAACATGAAAAAAATAAAGCGCAAAGGAATAACTTGGTAGATATGTGACGTAAACGTCATCGTCGGTACATTTACTTGAATGATAGGCAACTTGTGATTTAATATGCATTTTCTCCTTTCTTTAATATGTACTATGGTTCATTTTACTAGACCTTGAGGATCAATAAAGTCTAACTTTTGATCAAGGACTTACTAATCACCAACGTATACGTTTATTCATTGTTGGGGATTTAAGCTTGGCGTTTGTGGCTCTAGGATTTTCTAGGATTGTTGACGGTGAAAATCCATCAATCTCGTAACAAAAAATTTTGGTGAATAAAACTTGATCAAGATGGATCGAACGATAATAAACACCTACAATACAAAAGAGTAAAATAAATAACACAAGAAATTAAAGTAGTTCCGTTAAAAATAGTCTACATCCACTTAGATAAATTTTAAATACAGCCTCGATTTCATTCAAAGTCTATTAGAATATACAATTTGATAGAGTAAGTGCTCAAGATACAAGATTTTCGATCCTGTTCTCGTCTACTTTTTGTCCTATTTATAAAAGCATAACTCAAAGAAATCGACTAACATAAAAATAACCACTTCCCTACATCTCCCACTCCCAAGAGCACAACCTCGGGGCAATTGGGTAGCGGTTTTAAAAAGGTTTTGTTTTGGATAAGAAAATAGAAATGAGAATTCTTGTGGAACGGTGCAGGAACTGTTTTTAAAATTGTATCTAGTTATTTTTTTAGAGATTGTTTTAGGTATAAAAAAAAAGTGAAGTGGTTTATGTACGTTTCTAAAAAATGTATACTAAGTAATGTGTCAAAGGAATTGAAAACATAAATGAGAAAATAACTTCAAATCATTTTTCATTTCCTTCATAAAAACTATCCTCGTTTTTTTTGTTTTTTTATTCTCGTTTTCGAAGCATTTGCTAAACGAACACTATTTAGAATTATAGATATATATTTTTTGTCCTTCAATGGTCAAGGTTAAGTACCAAAAAAAAAAAAAAAAAAAGAAAAGAAAACCTCATACTTCCTTAGGCTCACGGTAATTTTCAACTAACAACATTGCTACATCAACTATTTTCAACAACACGACGATGCTAGGTTGGCCCGAAACTTGAGTTAATGTTTAGCAATAACATAGACATAGCACATATAACACGTGAATCTCTTTTTCATAAAACATATCATATCTATAAAATTGAATATGGACAAACAACGCATAAATATATATGTGTGTTGTAATTATTTATATTCCATGAATCTTTGAGCTTTTTATATGTAAATTCCCTTCTTCTTCTTCCAAACGTCCAAACTTTGAGATTTGTCACTAACCTAGAAATTACACTATACGCAACTTTTCCAACAAATCATTGAGTTTGAAATTTTATGGGTTTTCGGATATTTTTCCTCCTTCCAAATCATTGAGCTTGAAATTTTATGATTTTTCTATATTTTTCCCCCTCTTTCTATATGAGAGCATTACTGGGGGAGATTCCTAAACTTTTAAACTTCCAATTTTTACAATTTTTTTTTTTTTTTTTTAATAAAAGAAGAGTAATGCTATCACTTTTTAAGTGGGGTTCAGTATGACTTGAACCCTTAACTTATAGTTGGAGTAGAGGAACTTAAAACCAATTAGACTGCACTCACTCGTCAATTTTTACAATTTTTTGTCTCCTGAAAAATTGAAGTTGTGCCTCCATATCATGAGAAAAATGTTATTTGCATTCACAGTACACTCCATAATTACAATTTATAAATATGTCTTTTATCCCATAACAAATTATCTTTATACTTTTATAGTGCTTTAATTGAAAAAATATTCTACCCCACAATTATAGAACCTAGAAAAACCGGAAACAAAGTAATTCGGCCTTGTTAGTAGTTTTCAATTAACTGAAACTAAATACAATTTTTGTTTCTTGATGTTTACAGAAATCAAGCTTATTTTCAGAAAGTTGCTTTAAAAACCGGACCATTAGAACTTATCTGTGCCATCTTATTTTCTGTTTTTACACATTAGATACAAAAATATCACAACATCCACTAATTCTTAAAATTTCTTTTTAATTAGAAGCATCTGAAAAGGAAAGAATGATTCTTTTCATTTATAACATATGGGAAGAGTTGGCCTAGAATATTACATGGGGTATACGATGCTGACTGACCACATGGAACACGGATCCTCTGTCCAATTATTCTGTCTAGTTCTCTGTCCATCTAATTATTTTTTGACACGTCAGCTTCAAAAAGACGCTAACGGGATACTTGCTCCGTTTGTTTCCCTCTCCTGCTCCTTTAACAGCCTTTTTGTGGAGGTCTCCTTCTCCGTCTCCGTTTGTTTCTGGACTTATATGACGTGTTGAAATGTAAGTGGGTGGACAGGTAATGCAGCAGAGAATTCGGACAGCCGATCTCTGTTCGACCACGTGAGGGAGGAAAGTCATAGATTCCTGCCTTCTTTTATGACTTCCTTCGTTTTGAAACTTTTTCAAAAGTCGTCACAAGTTTTGGATAAGACATCATTAATTGGGTTGAATTTCAAACATTAATAGAAACCACTAAAAAACGGAAACGATAGTAGCATTTTTTTTTTTTAAATCAACGCCTTGATTAAGGGAACATGATTAAATTGTGACAAAAAAATGTCTTAGCTTGTGCAACACTTGTTCTAGAATAATCAACACGCAGAACAACTGCCCAATACTAAGAAATACTCCTTTTTTGGTAGAGGAAAATAATTTATTGTAGAGCTAGCCTGACAACACATTAAATTTTGGGGCTAATTATATGTATAAAATATAATTTATTATGCTTAATTACCAGTGGGTATGATTGCTTAAAAAATTAGTGAGCCAGATGTTGTTACGGTCTAGCAATGCCTTTTGGAGTCGATACTTTTGTCGATAGATTTTCTTGTGCTTATGCTCATAAAATATTATATATATATATATATATATATATTCACACACACACATATATAATTATATAAATTCAGATAAATATGTAGTTATGTGTATACATCAATACATTGATCACCCATAGTATCAAGAAGATGGGCAAGGGGCAAAAAAAAAAAGAACATCATGGAATGACCTCACCATTTTACCTATGCAAATTTTGTCCAATCTCGCCGCCGTACGTCATTTTGACGCACCTGCCTATAGCCCCCCAAGCAAGGACATGGTCTTGAATTGAATGAACCTTGACGAACATCCTCCCTGCCCAATAATCTGACCTTTCAATCGCTTTTTTCTAATCTTTTTTCTTCTTTTTTTTTTCCTATTATCAAATTCGTATTCTAATCCTTTCCGTTCAAACGTCAAACCCTTCTTTTTTCTTGGGGCATATAAAGGGTACTATGTGTTCAAATTGGTCATACCACTACTCTTCACTGAGAATTACCAAGTAATTGTATTACATTCTCAATTAGCCTATACTCTTAATTAGAATTAATGGAATCTTCTTTCCTTCAATTCCCAAGTCCGGAATCATCTATAATCTCGCCTGAATCTTCCTTTGGTTACAATTCTCTAGACTATCCCTCATGGGATGATCTAATTTTCCATTATCAAAACGCCAACAATAATATTTCTCTTCCCTTATTCAACCCCATTGATCATAATCATGATCACGATCATGATCACACCAAGCCAGAATTACTTGTTAGCCAACCATACGTCGTCGTTAAGGAAGAGGAAGTCACTTCCTACCCAAAAGTAGTGGCTAAAGATAAAAACTTCAGAGGGGTCAGAAGAAGGCCATGGGGAAAGTTTGCCGCCGAGATAAGAGACTCGACTAGGAACGGCATTCGGGTTTGGCTCGGGACGTTCGACAGCGCCGAGGCGGCGGCGATGGCCTACGACCAAGCCGCATTCGCACTGAGGGGTTCATTGGCCGTGCTTAATTTCCCCTTGGAGGTTGTACGGCAGTCACTTCAAGAGATGAAGTTGTCATCATCATGTGATCATAACTTGGACCGCGACACCTCGCCGGTGGTGGCACTCAAGAGGAGGCACTCCACGCGGCGGAGGCGGGTCGCCGGGAGAGGTAAGAGGAAAGAGAAATTAGAGGCTTTGGAAGAGGCCAAAAACCAATTGGTGGTTTTGGAGGACTTAGGGTCCGAGTATTTGGAGGAGCTTTTGATGTTGAGTTCATGTTCATCCGAGACCAGTACAAGCAGCATTACAAGTGGTCCATCTCAATTCCTGTGATTGTTACAACGTTATCTCCATCTCTCTCGTGATGTTTATTTTGTTTCACACTCTTATCCAATTTTTTCATTTTAATTAGCTTTGTGATGGTAATTTGTCCTCTTTTTTTTTTTTTTTTTTCTTTTTTTTTTTTTTTTGTAATTTGGAGTTTTTGATGATCAGGTCGGTCGATATGACCAATGAGAGAAGATCTTGGTAAAGATTTGAGGGTGTCATGGTGGTGGGGTAATCATCTAATTGTATTCCTGCTAATTAATTAGTTAATGCTTTTGATTTGTTTAACAGATCCTCACTTTGTTGTGCTGAAAAAGTGAAAAGGACGGGAAATAAAATATAATGGGATTAATATATATGATCTGACCCAGCTTATGGCTTTATAATTGGCGTCTAAAATATGACATACAAAAACTAGTGTACAAATTTCGTTTGGAGCATTGATTGAAAAAGGAGACGTGATCATCAGATTTTGTCGCTGATAACTTATGTGTGTGTGTGTTAATTTTTTTAAAGACCATGCTACTAAACATACATACATACATACATATATATATATATATATATATGTATATATCTTGTGAGTCGAAAGATGAAATTATCTCCTAGGTGAAATTTAACAAAAAAAATCAACAAATATGATTTTATTTTACTATTTTTTATATTTTATTTTGATTTTCTTTCTTAAATAAAATAGTATATAAGTAGAAAATTTCATGTCATAAAATACAAAATTAAGATACTAAATTGATATTTAAAAAAAAAGGTATTTCAAGTAACATGATAGCATAAAAAATTGAAGACTAAAATGATAATAACATTTTATTTTGTCAACCAAAAAAATATTTATTTAGCTTTTCTTGCGCAGAATTAATTTTCCCGGTCCCCACTATAGCTCAAGCCTTTTTCAATGCTTATCCTCTCTTTAAAGGAAATGCACCATACTTATCTTCTTTTTTTCCCCTAATGAAAAAAGACACGGAGAGTTGTAGGGGGTAGAAGATGGCTACAGCATCCTCACCTAAACCTTAGAGGGAACATGATGCTGCATTAGACAATCATTAGCTAGAATTATGGTACTACATTATCTATCTATATTTATACACGCACACACACGATATAAAATGACTACATTATTAAATGTGGCTCGCAAGTGGGTAGCGGTACACTTTCACACCCAACTCTAAAGTTCAACTTGAAATATCGAGTTGTTAACATTCTATTTGATTCATATGTTTATTTTGGTATTTATATTACACCGCACATTTGCACATATACGTGCATACGTATCATGTGTGTGTGTATATAGATATAGATGTATAGCCAGCCACACGTAAAACGTAAAAGATTTTTTTTTCCAAAAAAAATAGAACAATGAGGCAAATAATCAGGGCCTTTGTCTTTCTCTCTCTCTACAAGTTGTGTTTCTGTTGCGGATTCTCGGCTGATATAATGACGACCATGTGCATATATAATATGAGTATGTGCTTATGACTTGTATATATCTTCCACCTAAAAATGAATGCATCAAGTCTCAACGAGGAATCAGGTTCTTTTTCATTTTTAATATATTTTTTTGGTACAAATTAAGAAAAAGGGAAATAAATAAACTTTGAAAGAAGACAAAAGAGGAGAGAGGGGACTGCCCTACTATCCCTTGTTGCTATATGCCATATTGTTAGAGAGATATAGGCACATTAGTACACTAGTCGGCAACTAGTGGCAACACATGTGATGTACATGTTTCCATGATTAACAACAGACGCTCTAATATTTATCTTTCTTACTCTTTGTTAATAATTAATTAGTTGATCCCCTCTATGTATGGTAATTATCAAAATCCGAAGATAAACTTTTTTTTTTCTATATCAAATCCATGTGAGTACAAGTCGGGCATAAGCACATGATATATATATAGATATATATATTTATATATATATATAAGATATATATATATATATATATATATCCAATCTGTTGTCAAAACATATATCTTATCAAACCTTTGTTTTCCCTTTTTTGCTATCTATATATATATATATATATATATTCCTAGCAATACATAAAACCACAAAAAAGAAACCTCGGCCGGTTTTATCAAACAGGAAAAAAGAACCTATCTCAAACCCAAAAGATCCCCCTCTATGGATTTCTCTTTCTTTCTTGACCAAAATTTTGGATTCTCGCCTGAATCAGATATTGATCTATCACCCAATATTGGATCATCATCTTTCTTATGGGACGATGAGTCTTTTCCCTGTTATGACCAGTTTCAAGAAAACAAATCTCCTCTTAATCACCTAACACCCCAAGAAGAAGAATTACAAGAAAAGCAATGTTCCCCACAACTCATAATCAACAAAGGACAAGAGGGGGTTATTGTAAGTACTACATCAAATTCCAGAGGAAAAACAATTTCGAAGCAGGAACGATCTACAATTTCGAAGCAGGAAAGATCTTACATAGGAGTCCGAAGGCGGCCTTGGGGGAAATACGCGGCGGAGATTAGGGATTCTACGAAGAATGGGCACCGGGTTTGGCTCGGGACGTTCGAGAGCGCGGAGGCGGCGGCGCTGGCCTATGACCAAGCGGCATTCTCCATGCGGGGCTCGGCGGCCGTCCTGAACTTTTCCATTGAGAGGGTGAGGCAGTCACTCCAAGACATGAAGTTTCATGACTGCAACTTCGGGCGGTCTCCGGCGGAGGTCTTGAAGGAGAGGCATTACTTGAGAAGAAAAAGAGAAAAAAATGCTCGGAAAAAGAATATCGTAAATTCTTGTAATAAAAATGGTGATCAGTTAGAGAGGAGAGCTAATATGAAGCAGCTTGTGTTGGAGGATCTCGGAGCTGAATATCTGGAGGAACTTTTAGGCTCATGCTAATTAAATCTTGTAATTAATTCTTGTCATTAAGGTGAAGATAGTCCTTAATAAATAAAAATCTATGTTCAGCCAAGTACATGGACATTAATTTATGATTATCATCCTAATCCTCTTCTTATTGTTCTTGTTTTCTTTTTTTTATTTGCTTTTGGGGTTTCTTGGAGATCATATTTTCCTCTCTAGCCTCGTACCTGGGAAAGGACCAATTATAGTTCATTAGTTTGTTGTGTAACTAAAAACGCCATCGTCACTAGATTTTTCTCCTTTTGATGGAATGCAATATTTGCAAACGGGTATAGAGAGGTATTTTAACAATATATATATATATATATATATAAAAACAGAAACTATATATATATTTTTGGTATTGAAGTGGTTAACTTGAGTTTGACTACATAAATAGACCATGATATAGCAATTAAATTGCAAAATTTTAGTTAGTTAAACACCTTCCATCAGTTGAGTTTTAGTGGAACTCAGAAGTTGAAAGTTTATAGTCTCTAAAAAATGAGTGTTAGCTAAATGTTATTTTATATCAAGTTCACGACAGTGCTTTTTTGTGTTCCAAAATAGAGTAAATTAATTTGTCGCAACGTTATTGACTTTTTTTGTTTTGGCATTATGTCCCATTCCCGTCTGGTGATGTTTCCATGTTCCGAAAACGATCCAAGAAAAGGCAAACCGTTTTTATTTATTAAAATCTACTAATAAGATTTGCGTTTTGACTTTTTGCATCAGTTGTTGTGATCTCATAGTAAATTATATTACTAAAGATTTAAGGGCGTAAAATATATGTTTGGCGGTGTAAAATCTAATGCCTATTAGTTTGAAAACGATATTAGACGTTTAAAATAAGATCAAAGAAGTCTTGTTCATATCTGTAATATAGTTCATCTGTACGTCTTATTTATGTTTCTTAATTAACTTGTGATATATAATCTTGGAAATAGAAAGTAATAGCCGGTGCTATAAGTTATCCCACTTCATTTCATAGCTCCGAAAGTCCCAAACACTTAGAAACAGTTTTATGGAGCCAATATCGTCACCAACTCTCTACTCAATTTTTTCAATTTGTAATTTTTACCTATAAATTTACTTAGATTGTAAAACGTGCCCCAATCAAAAAACTCACCTTTGTCCTTTTTTTTTTTTTCCCCTTGAAACCTATCCTACATCATTGTTTTCTTATACTTAATCTCCTGGCCACCAATTGTTTTAGTTGAGTTAATAATATTCTTGGCTTTATTTGGTTTCTTATTTATTGTACGCTTCTTGAGCCTATGCTATTATAGAAGATTTGTTTACTTTTTGGGATATATATGTCACCTTTAATAACTAATACAACTTTAATAGAACACATTTGTGGTGATTGATTATTACCTTCGTTTGGAAGAGTGGTTCTAACCAGCAGTTGTAAATGTGAACAGTATAAAGCTCTCATATGCTCAAGTAAAAAGGCACAATATAAAGCTCTCATATGCTACAATTCTCAAACTAAAACTGTTGACTCCAACCGTTCTTCTAAACGGTCTATATATATACACTTTACTTTTTTATCGGATTAGCTTCAATTTTTTACTTGCATTAATCATTGGAATGTATAACAGACTAGACTAGGTTGTCGTAACATCATTATATTGTATAATTATATTAAATAGTTTTCTAAATATATGCCTCATTTATTTTATAGATTTAATTATAATTTAAACTTTTTTGTTGTGATATTTTTTCTTGTAAAAATTTGTTTTTTTAAACTTTTTTTTATTGAACCTATGAACCAAATGGGCTATTAATTTGTAATAATTATTATAAAAATTAAAAAAAAATAATTGTTAAAGAAAAACAATTTGTTAGTATTTAAAGAAAAAAGAAAACAATATTGGTGATAAATAAAAAAATGTTTCTGGCCCCGTCCTTTAATATCATGTACATAGTGCATTTTCAACATTACACGACCACATTTTTAAACAATTTTTACACCAACTAATTTAATTAAAATTGGACACCTACAATATTATTCTACAAAACTAGCTCTAAAAAAAAAAGAAAAAAATAGTGCCTAGTAATAGGGATGTCAGTTCGTGTCAGAAGGTCATGTTTGTGTCATGTTGAAGCTTAGATATGTAGAAAATGCTTTAATATTGCCCGTGACATAAACGGGTTAGGAAATCCAGACACCAATAAGACCAGCCTTGATACGGGTTGATATGAACACAACCGTCCTTAACCTGTGACATATGTAATCAATCAACCTACAACTTGAAATCAACCTATGACATTTTATAACTTCAAATTTATAACTTATGTGCCAAAATTTTATAAAAATAACATAAAACACATATTTTCTCAAAATTAAATTACTTCTATGCTACAAAAACATCTAATTTAGGGTTAATTTGTTGAAACTATTTACACTAGAGCAAAATACTTTTAAACAAAATAATAAACATATAATGTACGAGTCATTTAGTGTCAATTTATTGAGCATGTTGACATAAACACTATCAGTTTTTGGACTGGTGAATTTTGAGTTGATATGAAAATGACTCGTATTTAATTTTTGACACTAACTTGTAAAAAATCATATCATGTCGTAACCCATATTCCTAGGCCTACCTAATAAGATGGAGAGAAAATAACCAAAGTGAGAAAAGTAGAGAGAAGCCAATTAGGGTCCTATCACCTATACAAATAATTTTGTATCCCTTACTTACATTATTTCTCTCTTCTAATTTGTCTTATCAAACAACTAATAAATCTTAAAATTCATTCCCTATTTCTCCACCCCAATCCTTTTTTTTTTCTTTTTGCTAAAGATATTTCTCCACCCCAATCCCTTCTACTTGATTTCCCGTTATAATTAATAAGTTCTAGGGTTTTCAAGAAAATGACATTTTAAGAACTAAAAAAATTCACTAGAAGAACTTCTTGATTAATGTCCAAGAGTTTTAACCGTTTAACTAAGTAGTCGTTGATTTTTTAAATGTAGTAAGGATCAGTCAGTATCCATCAAGTATGACCTGAAATTTTTTTAAAAAAGAAAAAAGAAAGAAAGAAAGAAAGAAAGAAAGAGAAAGCTCACTTCTAAAAAAAGCAAAACTGATCATCTTGGAGGACCGTTGAGCAATTGATCAATTTATCTCCCCATCCCACAAACAAGTGAGGAAATGAAAGAAACGTAATTGAAACTTAGACGAGTTACACAAAATGTGACGTACAATAGTAAACGAAAAATTTGATATCTTCAATTCAGAATAACACATAAATGGCACAGAAAATAATTAGTAAAAAGCTGAAAAATTTACAGTAATCAATCAATTATATGTTGAAATTGTGATCAAGATTTAAGAAAAAAAGATAACCGTGAGAAAGAATAACTGATGTCAAAGACAATTAGCACGTCCCAATTAGGTTAGCAGTACTATCATTTAAATCCTCTATTAAATTCCTCATTCGAAAATACAATGTGATCAAGATTTTATTCATTTGGTTGAATATAATGAATTCTCAACGAGGATTGACTCTCATCAGTGGTTGAGCAGGAGGCTGCTAAGAGCTGATCCAGATACTCAGCTCCAAGATCCTCTAAAACCAGCTTCTTCACATTATCGGTGGTTTTTCTTCCTAAGTACTGATCATATTTTTCTTTCTTTTTCCGAAGATCGGTGCTTTTCTTTGATCTCTTTCTTAGCATATAATGCTTCTTTTTCAATGTCTCCACAGGGGAGAGCCCTAACTCCCAATCATTGAACAAATTCATTAATTAAAGACACAATTATTAATTAGGCTTTAAGCTAAGTCACTTTGACAACTAATCATTTGAAACATGTACATGTGTTACCACTTATTTTTCTCAATTAATTATGGCAGATTAAATTGTGGATACCTCTGATCCAAATAAGGCAAAAGCCAAGAACTAATATTTGTTGTCTCCTTTAGAGAATCCGTTTATCCCAAAAACAAATTAAAAGACAAAAAACAATGCAGACATGGAGATAATAGGTATATATGCATATACACCTATTTGGTCGAATAATTCAAAACAAAAAAGGTATTAAGCAGGCACTGCTGTGAAAGGAGAATTAATTGAAATTATGAAGCAGAAAAGCAAATGAGACAGTCTATGCCTAGATTCTTTCCCTAATTAATTAATAATTTCTTTTTTCTGAAGTTAAACTAGATTTTTAATTGTACAAAAAAAAAATTCTTATGATCTATAAATTAATAAGGATTAATATGATAAAAGGTCCCTAAAGTTACTGTTGTAAAACTAAAATGGAAGAGTAGTATAGGCGCAATCCAACCGCTTTTAGTCATATCTCCATTCAGAAAAAAGTATTTTATATATTAAGCAAACCACAAATAATAAAACAACATATAATCAATATTTCATTACACACGAGAATCAATAAAACCTTGTACACCACCAAACTTCCTTCTGCTTATAATGCTGAGTGTTCCCATTTCTTCTTCTTCTTCTTCTTCTACTTCTTCTTCTTCTACACAACAAATTATGCTACCATTGTGAATTAAAAGCCCTAATTCTATCAATAATGAAAAATATGCAAATGAAAAATAAATAAGAACATAAAATTTATAGTGGTTTATCCTCGATGTGAGAACTACATCTACTTTTAGCTACTGTAAAATAATTCACTATAATAACGATGAAGTTTACAAGAAAAAATTATACACTCTCTAGCAAGAATTTTTCTAGTCTTTCTTTTACTATCATTCTCTGAGTTTTACTCTAAAAGGAAAAGAACCCAATCTATCTATTTATAGGCTTACAAAAGAATAGGTAACAACCGCAAAAAAACACAAAACATGAACTCCATGACGCTAACACGTGCAGCTGCGGACTTTAGTTTGCACGGCCGCGGCCCTTTTATGCACCCTCGTGCATGGGTTCTGTTCCACGGCGTGGCCGTGCACCTGTTCTTATACTGGGGCACACCTGGCTGCTTCCAAAACATGTAATTTAGCTCCAAATTTCTTAACAAAGGGGAGAACATAACTAAATTTGGAGAATTGAGACCGTTCAAGGTAAGAAATTTATGACTTATTTGATAGTATTTTTAAAATGGTGTTATTTTAAATATGAATATGAGAATGAGAATTTTTTAGAAATAATGCTCCAAAATTGAGTTCAGTTATTGTTCTATAAAGATTGTGTTTTTGTATAAGAAAAAAGTGAAATTTTGTTTTGCTGCGTTTCAAATATGTGTATTAAGTTGGAGCCTTCGAAAACGAAAACAAAACTGTAAAAACAACTTTTAATCAATTTCCTTGATAAAAACCATTCTCACATTTTTTTTTTTTTAGTTTTCGTTCCCGTATTCAAAATGTTTACTAACCAAAATGAAATTTAGGAAATATTTTTTTGTTTTCATGCCTCAAAAACATCCTTAAACATTTTCGAAAACAATAATTGAAAATACAATACGAAACACTAGATCCCGATCGTAAAAATTTAAGTAATATGTGCAAGTTCTTTTTAACAGCATAAATCATAGAATAACATAGATAAAAATAAATAAATAAATCTCTATAAGATCCTATAACATGAGATCTGTACTTCATGTACCGATATGTATATAATTTATTAAACAGAAAAACTTTGTCGTGAGCTGATTTTCTTTCCTTGAACAAAAATATTTAAAAGTACATGAACATCTCCCACAGTTATATATTAGATTGTATATATGGGTGCGTCTATTAACATATCTTATTTTACTTTTCACACACTCTTATTATAAAAAAAGTATAGATATGGTTTATTTCTTTTTCAAAATTCATATTTTTATTATTGTTTTTTATATATACTAATTGTAATTGTATATGTAATTGCAAATTGTTTGATTCATAAATAACTACAAATTGTAGACTCTGTAAAAGAAACCACACTTTTGTTTGATAGAAAAGAACATGATATAAAAAAAGAAAATTAATAACTACATTCCCTTCTTGTTTTTAAGTAAAGGAAAGATAATTTGTTCGATTCATGTATAAACTTTTACGATTTTACTATCGATTATTGTTTTTTGAAGTTTGATTTAATAAAAAGAAAAAAAACTTATATTAAGGAAAAAAATGTTTGAAAAAAAATTGTATTTATTTGGTGGGTGGGTAGAAAAAGAAAAACCAATAATACTATTTAAGCGTTTGGACTTTTTTAGTATTTTAAGATTGGTATAAAAAATAAAATTAGAGATGATTAAAGAAAAAATGTGTAAAATGTAAAATAAGACATGTGAATAAAAACACCCTACGTATATAGCAGCTTTTTGTAAATGCGATTAAGAGTAACGAAGATAATTCCAAAAAAAAAAAAAAAAAGGCCGACAATATTTTGTGCATGTCACCATGACTGTAAAGAAGTGCATAAAAAGAAGTTGACAAGCGACAATTTTAATGTGCAAAAGAAAAACTAAAGTGCTAGCTGACTGCTCACAAAGCGTATATTCTGAAATCTAAGCTTATTCCTTATACGATTATAATAATAAATTTTATTTTATTAAAAAAATATAATCATAAAATTTTCAGGTCCTAATCTACTTAGATTTACTGTTCAATATAATAATATAATAAAATTTGTAGGTCCTAATCTACTTAGCTTTAGTGTTCAATATAATAATATAATAAAATTTCTAGGTCCTAATCTACTTAGCTTTACTGTCTAATATAATAATTTTTTTTATCTTATTTGTTTATTGAATATCACGCATTTGTTTTCTCACTAATTTGTCATGTAGCGGCTGCGCGACAGGTAAGATTAATATAAATTCATAAATAATTAACTGATCCACAATTAAACAACTATTTTTATCTAATTAATGTTCATTATCGTATTAAAGGAATTTGTGACGCCTAGGGTCTACTGCTAATGACATGACCGAAGCAAATAATTAATGAACCCTTCAGCGATAAAGACCTTTACCATTATTTTATTACCTTATTGTTTCATCAAAGGAAACCGATACCTTAAAAGTCTCCTCGCAATTTTCTTCCTTTCTTTTTCTATTTCAATTTAATAATATTCAGCACGCCTCCAAAATTCTTGCTATATTACCGTAAATATCTGGCATTAACATTTTATAGTAGTTTTATGAATGTTTACATCAAATATTACTGTGCATATACTGTTTGCATATTATACATACATATATATATATAATGTTAGTGTGGAACTTTGGTGCTGTTTGTAATTACGAAAATCATCCAAGATTATAACTAATATTTTTCTGTCCTAATATGCCACTCATTTCACTTGAGAAATCAAGTTAGCAAGATATTTGATAAATCGGTTTAAATTAAAAAACATTATAACATATAAAATATTATGTTATAATATATTTTTACTTTATATTATATACGAGTTTTATATTAAAAAACGCTCATACAAGCTAAATCTTTTAGTTTTTATTTTTTTATTTTTTTTGGTGGTCGCTTTTGTTCCTTTGGATGAAGGACTCAATTCAAAATTTATTCTCGAGAACTTTTTTTTTTACCCCACGCACAAAAGCTAGTGTAGTACACCTGTTCGTTCAGAAATAAAGTCACACGTATCAAAAACAGGCCTGTACTAGCTAATTCCCCAAAAATCTCTTCTCCATTTAACTGTCCTACTTTCTACATAACCACGGTATCACAAGTCCTACAAGAAGATCGTTAATGATTTTCACACTTTTTTTTGGGCAGCTCTCCGAGAGGGGTTTTCGATCTTATTGGTATTGCATACTTCTCCAAAAACTATATAGCATCATTTTTACCACGGTGATGGACTAAGGGCATAGCACATGTTTGTAGAGATGGAGGTAAGAACTAAGAGTATGTATATATATA
>CAMOHE010043320.1:0-17467 GCA_946598075.1 Artocarpus hirsutus | reverse complement strand
TTAGGGCCTTGATGTAATGGATAACATACGGGACTGGCCATCTTGTAGAAAATTGAAATTGCAGGAGATTTTTTTTTTTGAAAAATACCAAATTTTCACGACGGTTTTTGTGAAAAACCGTCGTGGTAGCCTTAGCTACCACGACGATACCGTCGTGGTAGCTATGGCTACCACAATTGTTTTCCACAAAAACCGTCGTGGTAGCTACGGCTACCACGACGGTTTTACACAAAAACCGTCGCGGTAGCCTAGGCTACCACGACGGTTTTCCACAAAAACCGTCGTGAAAAATTACAGTTCAACTTTCCACGCGTGCCAAATTAATCTATTCCACAACGGTAAAAAATCGTCGTCAAAAGTCGATCATATTCCACGACAGAGGTTTCCACGACGGTTTTTTGACCGTCGTAAAATTTTTCCACAACGGTTATAAACCGTCGTGGAATCCACATTTTGTACTAGTGGATTTAGGTATGAATACCACTACAGTATGTTTCCTCTACTCAAAGAAATGTTTTTCCACTATTTGATATAGTGTTTTCAAAGTTTTAATTTATGTTTTACGAAATGTTTTATATAATTATAAAGTTAAGTTTGAACCTATAATTTAGTTAATGTTTCTTATGAAGTTTTAAGAAATGATTTGAAATAGTTTTAAAGTCAAATGTTGAGCAATGTTTCAACTCAAGTTGCAACAGAAGTTGTAACAGCTTTGAAGTATGTTTTAAAGTATGTTAGAAGGAAAAGAAAAGAAAATTATTTAGTATTTTTCTTACTATGAAAGTAAGATTAATGTTTCAGAAATGATGTCTAAGAAAGTTAAGTGACTGCTCAAAAAGGTGGGTCGCATATCAAGTGCTTGTTGTGCATCAAGTATTACTCTAGTTGAACTTTGCATTCACCATGATCAAAATGCTTGTTTCATCTACAAGTGATTGACAAAAAGCTAACAATCATAAAATAGAAGTTACAGTCAACTAAAAAGAGCGGTTACTCGAGCTCATGTGGCCTGAAGTTCAAGATCAATGATCGTCTAACATGTGTCCTACTCTGTTGGCAACTGCATGTTGGAAAATGGTTTAATAAAAAGTTGTGATGAGCCATTTTGAGGCCCAATTAAAGTGGGACCTACTTCATAAATGTGACAGATCTTGGTGATTTGCGTTCTCTATTGTGAGGAGATTGAAATCATATTTTCACACGCTTAAAATGGTTAAAGCGTGAATGAGAAATTGATCATCAAAGTGTACCCATTAGAATTGGTTTTTGTTGGAAAGATTACTAAAAATTAGAAGTCCTACATTGCTTACGCAACTTGCCTTTGTAAAGTTTATATGAGTTTACCCTTTTGGTCTTGGGTAAGAACTTCTACCTAAGAGGCTTTCTCACTCGTAGGGGGTACAAATCATCAGCCCAGTGGGTAGGGGCTCACTGTGTGCACCCACACGACGTTGGCACATAAATGTTGCTCTGCCAAGCTTGCCCTCGCGTAGGCTTGGTTTTGCAAATTTATTTATTTGTTTTTTCAACTTAAAACCTGAATTAATTTTACATTAAATCCATAATATCAACAAACATTGCTGGGCATTGAAAATGAATATGATTGTTGGAATTTATGGACATTGGTGCATGAATTTGGACATGATAGTGGGCAAGTTAAATATGAATTTCAAGGATTGTAACCACAGATTAAAGTCTCATTATTCTAGAAATGATTCTCATTATTTTCAAGTTTGTAATCCCTCACCCCACAATAGCCTATATAAGAAGGCTAGCATTTTTATACACACAAATTCAAAATTTCTTTACACTCTCTCTTGCATTGTTTGGCTTAAGTTCTCTTAGAGTTTTTTACACACTCTGGTGATAAAGTAAAGGTGCAGTGTCAAGTTCGCCGGCGTAGTACTTGTGGTGCCAAAGTCCTACTCGATTATCATTGTATCCTGCAAAATAGATGCTCGTCGTAATCTCAAGCACCCGTAAAGTGACCGAGCCCCATTTTATCGAGCAAAGCCTCAGTAAATAGGCCAAGAGTCCTCTATTTTAGATATACTTCTAATTCTTTACCCTCATGCATAAGCACTTTCTCTTCCTTATTTCTCCTTCTTCTCTACACAAGCATACATTATTTTCAAAAATCATTATAATCTGTATCAGGTTTGATCAATAGTAAAGAAGCTCCTCAATAATAGATATAGCTCAATATTTGAATGAACCACTCTAAATCTCGTGTGGTATTTTTGCTTTAGTTTTTTCATTTAAGATCCCATTTATTCTCGGTATTTTAAGAAATTATTATACAACTAACCAAATTCTTGAACATGTTAGGACCTAATAACAATGATGGACCCTCACTCAATCTAAATTTACTTCTTAATTACGTTTTACACATTGCCCTTACCCTTGTCAGTGACACCACCTCACTATAAAGACCACTCTGCAACACAAAGACCCCCAGACTTGACGTTGATGATCATTGCACAATGTTCATGACAACGGAAGCCATTTAAAAATTGGAGGCTCAAGACAATGTTATGGTGTTGATTATCACACCGTTAGTAAAAATGTAACGCCATATTTAATGAACGTAAATTTCTTAAAATTGATGAATGACGACAACCTAATTGATGACGAGTCATTCTGAGCGCTATTTAACAATGATAACATTCTTCTTTCCTTGTATCAAAAAAAATTTCATCAAAGTTACACATACAATATAGGTATCACGTAAAATATTTATTATATTGTATTTCTCACTTTTATGTTATATGTTACATTAGAATACAATGACTGCAGCATAAACATAGTCCACTAGACTATAAAAAGGCCTTAAAAACCAAAAATTTTAAATTTTGCGTTAGATCTGAGAATGCGCTTCAACTTGCCACCATGGAGCCCTTCCACTAACCCAAGCTTTTTTATTTATCTATTTAAATGCCAAAAATCAATAAATTGGTCTTTTGCGACATTATATTATAATAAAGTATAATCTCTCGCAATAACCAAATAGAAGCATAGAGAACCTTGCGTACTTTTCTTTTTAATCCTCTGAGGGAACTTTGTGTACTTCTTTGTATTTGTCTAGCTTTAGTGCTTGTGTTTTCCTAGTTTTTTATTTAAAAGCGCCGTTGTTCTGCACATATGCCTTTTCTTTCTTTACAAAAATGAAATTCGCGATTATGAGTTAAAATTCAGATGTGTTAACGAATTAAAATTCATGAATTATTTTCACGCCGTCTAGAAACAGCAAATTTATGCAACCAAGTCCATAGTTTAAAAGAGAGATAAATCCCAACCAAAATTTTAAACTGATTCACAGCAACAACTTTTAATTCTTAAAAATTTCCACATCGTTTTTTGGTATTAGAATTAAAATTTCCCAAATCACCATTTGAAACAAAAATAATCCTGAATCCCAAAGAACGAAATCCCAAATGCCGTAAGCTTTCCCAATCATTACAGAGAACTACGAATCAAGAATCTTGAACTTCAGAACAATAAAAGCAACAGAATTCTCGGAAGTATATGAGTAGATATTTATATGTCAAAATATCAAAATACAGCAAAAGAGAAATTACAATCTCGCTTCACCATTGTAAATCGAACGACTAATAAACACTTGAATTCAAAGAACTGAGAAAAATAAACCAATATACCATTTCTTATACCGCGAATTTCCTCATTCAATTTAGCAAAATAAATCCCTAATCCTAACCCTGGAGAAGAAGCATCAGAATCGAAGAAATCAGCATCCGAAGCCGTAGAGAGTACGGCCTTGGCGCTTGAGTGGGTAGACGACGTCCATGACGGTGACAGTTTCCGGCGAGCGTGCTCGGTGTAGGTGACGACGTCTCGGCTGATGTTCTCGAGGTAGATCTTGAGGACTCCACGTGTCTCCTGGGAGATCAGGACGCTGATTCTCTTCACGGTGCCACGCCTAGTTCGTGATCCCCTGGATGTTGTCGCGAAAAACTTTCCGGTGGCTCTTCGCACCACCCTTTCCGAGTCCCTTTCCTCCTTTCCCTCTTCCAGACATCGTCTATAAATTTTCCTGGAAAGTGTTTTCTTTGATCTTCTCGCTGTGTTACTGTTTTCTGGGGATGTGGATTTTGAGAGTTGGGATTTGGGAGCTGTTTTATAGATTGGAGAGTAGTTGAAAAATGGCCGTAACTGTAGCAATCCTCATCAGGTGTGGATTGGAGATTATTAGCCGTTGGATTTTTCCCGTTGAATCTGATTGGTGGAAATTTTGGTTACGCAGATTGAGAACGTGAAGCAACGGCCTTGGCGGGGTCTTCTTCGACGAAAGTCTAAACGTTTATTTTGAAGCACCAAAACACAAATTGGATTAGTTCTTAAAGAAAAGAGAAAAAGGAAATAGTCAAATAGGTCTTGAAGGGAGTGAAATTTTTTAATAAATTGCAAAGCATGATGTAAATATCTAACTTACTTATATGTTCCAGAAAATGCATTTTGAATTCGTTAAGTCTTTGAAAACAAGGATTGTCTAGGAGCGACTAGATACGTGACTCACCACAATACATAGAGTTTGTCAAGATAAAATGTTGGACACATTTGGTGGTATGTACTAGCAATTTGTATTATTATAATGTAATGCTATAGCTTGTATAATAAAATATTTATGAGAGAAAATAAATTACTAAAAGAAGATTTGAACATCGATCCTATAAGACAAACAAATAGGCACAGATTTACTAAGGGCCTGTAGGGGCGCTAAGGGAAAAAACAATGTATTTTGTATTTTTTTAATCAATGCTCTCCTCAAATGCTAACAAGTGTCCCCATTTATTCTAATGTGATCACATCACCTTATATATTTAAAGTTTTTCTATTGGTCAACGACATCACATTCCCTTAAATATTTCAATCAGTTTCTTCCCGACAAATCAACACTTAATTTGTCAATTTTTTTGGGTCAAAAATCAGACGAGAAGATTATTTATTTGTCTCTATAATCTATCTCGAATCCCATGCGTCAAGTTTTATAATTTTTTATTTTAAAACCCTTTTTATTCTAAAACATGACATCACGTATTTCAACCCATCAATACTCTTTCCTATGCCACTGAATCGCCTACTGCCTCTTCCTCTTCATCAGCAGCAGCTCTCGCCTCTCAATAAGAAATCAGCATAAACTTTATAAGTTGAATCCCATGCAGCGTATAAAGGTAATTCATGTGTAATATTGTATTAGTTAAATCTTCTAGAAATTTATTGCTTTTTTTTTTGGGGAAAGATCCACTGCCATTTTAGAAATTTATGGCCTTTTTTTTTTTGACAGATCCACTACCATATTTGCTTTATTTTTTTTAATATTCCTAACATCGTATTAGAATAAATAAAATAGTTGTACTAATTTCTTTTTTAATAAAATGGATAGTTATGGAGAAGTATATTAAAAGAAAATTAGAGTCACTAATCCTTAAAGAAAAAGACAATGATAATGTAAAATCAAATAGCTAAATGATTGATCCCGAAAACCTGCCTTGCAAATCCTAGGCTAAGACCTTCAATTTTAGAATATAATTCAAATGTTCAAGACGAAAATCGAAGATCATACATGTTAAAGGGGCCTTGCCCACCTAAAAATCATAATTTTCCTTCCACAAAATTTGGACAAAAAGCAAGATGTTTTAATCATGCTTAGTTCAATGAATATGCTCATTGGTTGGAACACATTCTAACAAACGATGCTGCCTTTTGCTTTTGTTGTTATCTTTTTAAACCGAAGGCTGGAAAACAAGTAGACGGTGATTCTTTTGTCGGTGAAGGATTCTAAAATTTGAGGAAAAAGGAAAGATTTCAAACTCATGTTGGAGGCCCTAATAGTGTCCACAACCAAGCTTGGAGACCGTGCAAAGCTTTGATAAACCAAAAGCAACATATTGAAACTTTGTTCTCCAACCAATCAGATCAAGCTCAAAATGAATATCAAATAAGATTGAATGCATCAATTGATCGTATTTCATTTCTTTTACGACAAGAGGTTGCATTTCGTTAGATAATGAAACGGATAGAAATCAAGGTAGTTTTTTTTAGCTTTTAAAGTTTCTTGTTGGTCATAATGATGAATAAGATTTGTTACATTAAAGAATACTCTTGAAAATTTCAAATTAATAGCACCTAGAATTGAAAAGGATATTGTAAATGCTATTGTTGTTGCAACCATCAATAATATCACGAAATATATGAGTGATGCTTTTTTTTTTTTTTTGGTTATCTTGGTTGATGAATCTTGAGATATCTCAATGAAAGAGCAAATGGCTGTAGTGTTGCTCTACGTGGAAAAGAATAATTTTGCAATTCAACCTTTTGTGGGCGTTGAACATGTTACTAGTATGACAACTCTCTCACTTAAAACTGCAATTGATAATTTATTTTCTAGATATAAATTGAGCATATCTAGACTATGATAACAAGATTATGATGGAGATAGTAATATGCAAGGAGAGTTCAATAGTTTAAAGACCGTTATTTTGAAGGAGAACCCTTGTGTCTTTAACATTCACTGTTTTGCTCATCAACTTTAACTTGCTCTCATAGCTGTAGCAAAAAAACATGTTGAAAGTGCAACACTATTCTATTCAGTCACTAATGTGATAAATATTGCTAGAGCTTCTGCTAAGCGATGTAATATTCTTTATCAGAAACAAGCAACTACGATCTTTAAAGAACTTCATAATGGTGAATGTTCGAGCAAGAAAGGCCAAAATCAACAAACTACTCTTAAACGTTTTAACAATACACGATGAAGCTCATATTATGAATCTTTAATTAGCTTGATTATGATGTTCTCACCTACAATTGATCTTCTTAAAGTAATTGTAGAAGATGGTTTGTGTTTAGTGTAAAACTATGAAGCAAATAATTTAAAAGGATTGATACACTCATTCAATTTTGCATTTACTTTACATTTGATGAAGGCTATATCAGGGATCATAAATGATTTGTCAAAGACATTGTAAAGGAAGGATCAAGATATTGCGAATGCTATAGATTTGGTAAAATCAAGTAAGCAAACACTCTAGAAAATGAGAGATGAAGGTTGTAATGACTTTCTTGAACAAGTTTCTTCATTTTGTGGAAAACAGAACATTGATGTTCCCAACATAAATGATATGTTTATAACTTGGGGTAGATCTCGACGGAAAACTCAAGAAATTATAAATTTGCATCATTTTCATTTTGAGTTGTTCTACTCTATTATTGATATACAACTCCAAGAGTTAAATGATTGTTTACTAAGACAAAATACTAAGTTACTTCTTTGTGTAATATGTCTAAGCCCTAATAATTCATTCTATGCTTTTAATAAGGAAAAACTAATTCATCTTGCTAAATTTTACTTGGAAGAATTTTTTGCAGTTGATCTAAAGATATTTGATAATCAGCTTGAAACTTATTTTTGTGATATACAGTCGAGCAACAAGTTTAAAGAAATAGAAGGCACAGGAGATCTTACAAATAAGTTAGTTGACAAGAAAAAATAAGATCTAAATATACTTGTTACACTTGCTTTAATCTTTCCAGTTGCCACTGCTACAATTGAGAAAATATTTTTCTACAATGAATATTGTGAAGAATTGTTTAGGAATCGAATGAGAGATCAATGGATGAATGATAACTTGATTGTATATATTGAAAAAAGATATTTTTAATGAAATTGACAATGCGGTTATCATGCACCGCTTTCAAACTATAAAATCTCGTCGAGTATAATGATAATATCGTACTTATTAATAAAATTTATTACCAAGTATTTTTTTTATTATTATGTGTGATATTTTTTTTCATTATTTGTGCCCCATTGAAGTTAAATTCTAGATCCATGCTTATAACCAAGGGTTGTATTGTATTGAAGTTTATAGTCTTGTCACAATACGACATATGACTTTTTTCCATGTAAAGATATTATATTAGATGTACAAAATTTTTTTACTATGATTTGCTGTCTTAAATCAAGGTCGGGGTTAGGGTTTAAGTCCAACATTGTTAGTGTGGCATTAACAAAGAGATTAAGGACTAGCACTGTAATTAAAATCCGACAGTGGCATTAGTGGGAATTGATGTAAAGAATTTATAACAATGTTAAAAACTTAAAATCTAGAACCAAGGTAAAAGTTCAAGACCAGGATTGGCATTGACATCCGAGAATGCATATTGATGTCAAGGTCTGAAACTATGAAGAAGATCCAAAATCAGAATTAGGATCTACAATCCTAAATAAAGCACCCAGAACTAGAGTTGAGATTTCAAAACTTTTAATGTTAACATATATACAAACTTCTTTTACTCTTTCCACATTCTTTCTCTTCACTTTCTCACTGTCATTATCTTTTCTCATTCTTTCCATTCACTTTCATGCTCATCCTTGTCTCTGTGCACTCTTTTTTATCCTTATTCTCTCTCCACATTAGCAGTCTTTGCTTTATCTCTCATAACTCTCTTCAATTTCTCTCTCCTTATTATTACTCTACCTCCGCTTTCACTACAACGCCAATCTTGACCACCATCTCAAGGTGGGAATTAGGATTAGAGTTAGAGCCAAGCTCAAGGTCAAGGTCATGGCTGGAATTTTTTTTTTGGGTTGGGGGGGTGGTTGTTCCAATACTTAATACAATATGGCACTACAATAATAAACAAATATAATATAATACAATACAACATTTTAATGCAAGATGATTAGGACGATTGATCACTATATTATTTAATAACTGTCACTTTGGTCCCTAAATTTGTAATTTCTATAACCAATGCCCTTTGTTTTTAGTTTTATTGCAATGTTAGTGATTGGTAATCAACATTAAAATTTGGACAAAAATTGTCATGTGATAGTGCATGATCTAATTTGATACAAATTTTCCTAATACACCTTTGTTAGGATAGATACTCTTAAAGTATATGATGTTTGTAAAGGACATGTTTATAAATAAATAAAATGAATTTTCATTACAATTATGTGCATGTATTTTAAATATTTTATGAATATAATTAAAAATTTATAATTATCTATGTAATCTTAAATAGTATATACAAGTGTTATACACAAGAGGATAATATTTAAAAATGATAATTAAAATAGTCAGTAATATATAATTAATTGTTCTAATTAATTATTCAATTAAAGTATGGAATTCTTAATTGAGTGTTACCAATATAGGTCATTTCCATTAAGTATGAAATGGTCTTGTCCAAACAATTAGTGTAGTGAGTTATTAAATGAGTGCACTATACATAATGATATTATGTACGACCAAGACATAATGTGATATAAACAATTGTTAATTTCATTAAATATAGCAAGTTCTAATCACATCGACCGATAGTAATATATAAAATGATTTTAATCTTGAGTTATTAGCAGACTCCTATTTATCGATTTTAATCTTGAGTTATTAGCAGACTCCTATTTATAGATTTATGTCTTTAATTTATTAGTACGGATTCGAGGATCTAATCTTATTCATTGTATTTTGAAGGCATAATAAAGGAAGTAGCTTAATATTACAAGAAAGAATCTATTGTTTCTCTAATGAAAAGCTGATAAATAATTCATGCGAGTATTGATTTAAGGCTTAAATAATAAGAGCTGTCAATTTGTGATTAAATTCATGAATTTATTATTTATTGAAAAATCAATGACATTGAAAAATAAAGAAGTAATAAGAGAGGTTAACGGATTTTACCTAGCTCTAATTATGAATTATTTGTGGAAGATCAAGTTATATGTAATGGCTAAATCAAATGGATAACTCTAAGAAATTAGTAATTATATACCTATAATTTCAAAAATGCAATTCTAAGTATTTAGTGTAGTTACATTGAAATTCATTAAAGAGTAAAATAATAATTAAAGAGTTTAATTAATATATTGGTTTTATTAGAACTTGAAATTATGGGTCCATTAGTCCCCCTGCTATCCTTGTAAACACTACTTGGACAAATAAAATTATTGGTTTAAATAATTAGTTTAGAATTATGAAATTTTAAATTGAATATCACTAAAAATAAATTAATTATGAATTAATTTATATCTATTAAATAATGAGATTATTCAATAAATAATTTATAATATTAAATAATAAGTTTATTTAATAATTAATTTTAAAAAACACACAATTGTGTGGGTCATGCTAGGTATGGGAAAGTCTGTTGTGCATATCAAAACTTGTTCACCAAGTTTTCATATCTAAAATTTTCAATTTTGAATATATGTGGTTTGATTCAAATGTGAAAGGTTAATTTTGGAAACAAACGAAATTGGGTAACAAATAGATTTTCTCTCCTCCTTCTCCTTAAGTTGGCGCCACACACAGATATAGTATTTTGTTGCATGGTGCCTATAACAGTATAAGGAAAGAGATAATATTCTCTTTTATTTTATTTTAATATTTGATATTCAAATTAGAATAAAGGAAGCTTTTAAAGTTAGATGAGTCTCCCATGATTTAAAAATATAGGCCTCATTTATTCATGAAATACAACATTTGTGAGTCTTGTTTAGACTGTAAAAACCTTGTCCAAGAAAACCTTATAGGCATGTAGTGAGGGGAAAAGAGAGAAGAAGAGTTCTTCAACCCGAGCTTTTTGCTCATTTGCTAAGATTAACGGGTGACTAAATCAAGTCAAGTGATCCATAGAAACCATAATTCCTCCAACGCCCACACTTTCGTCCATTCTGATGTCAAGGACTAGGTGACAGTAGTTTCATTAATAGAGAACGTCTTTGCTTCATGAGTTTACGATCATCTTTCTTTATCTAGGTAAGCAAAGTTTTAAATATTTATTTAAATGTTAAATTAATATAATCTATAATGTGTTTTCACAAAAGTTTTGAGAAAATTTTTGTTATATACATTTTGTACCATTACCAAGTTTTTGTTATTTTTGTGAACAACATTTTTCGACTTCCATCAACCTACTGCTAAGCATGTTTTTTTTAGTTAAAAAAAATTATAATATGTTTAAAAAATAATTACAAAATAATAGTTTAAAAATTCAAATCTTAAACCCTAAGATATGTTTGGAAGGTGGACTTTAGGGAAGAGGGAAGAAAAAGAAATATAAAGAATTTTATTTAATTGAGTTTTGGTCCTAAAAAGGGTGTAGGAAAAAAAGGAAAATAAGAGAAAAAAGTATTAAGGTAAATATTAAATTCTATTTTCCTTAAAAAATGAAAGAGGACAGTTGTAGGAAAAATGTTGATGTTTTAAAACAAATGCAAATAACTAAATTGCAAAGCATAAAATAGAGACACATAAGAGAAATAAAGAGAAACAATCTTATTATTCATTATCTTATCTTATGTACAAATGTAAGCTCTTAAGGCTATATATATAGGCCAAAGATCATAAAGTAGGAGACGCCAAAAGACAAGAGTATTACAACAACAAAATAATACTAATAGAGTGGTAATTGGGAGGTTATAAAAGTTATAAAATATCAACACTAATGGTCATTAAGGTAGAAATAATATAATTCATAAAGGTGTTAGGAATATGAACATCCACACTATTAAAATAAGTTATTCATAACACTCCCCCTTAGATGTTCACCACTTAAGAATATATGCTTCTTTAAAAACCTTACCAGGAAAAACTTTGTGGGAAATCTTAGTGAAAGAAAAAAATACATTATTCTCTTAAGATTTGGTTTAGAACTGCCTCGATAAAAACCTTGCTAGGAAAACCCGATGAGACAAAACCTATGCAAAAGAAAAAAGAGTACAATAGCCAATAGCTTCCCCCTCATGTCAAGATATGTTCTTTAGAAAAACCATATGCAAAGATCTTTGGGTCAACGCATCCTAATCTTGCATAGTAATTTCTCAAATGTAGTTATAGGAAGCATCTCTACATAAATTTCCCAAGTTGTCACTTGAACAAATTCAATGAATGCCATCCTTTAGGAGCTCATGCATGAAAAAAGAATTGTTGGGAAACATGTTTTATTATGTCTCTTTAACTTGGGTGATAAACGTTGCATTCTCTCTGTATAAAGCCGTCGGATTTACTTTGCTAAATAAAATGTCACATGCTTTTGGATATATTGGAGTATAAATTTCAACAATATAATGCACATAAGATGACTATCTCATAAATTGTCAACATTTCAACATGATTCAAAGATACAACGACAATAGTTGGCATTATAAATTGCCAAGATATAGTAGTACCATCATATGTAAACAAGTAGCATGTGTGTAATCATGCTTTTAAATTGATTGAAAAATATTCATCCAATCAACTTTAATATCTATATTAGATGTTTCAGAATGAAAATGAAATACTTGTTTAACATCTTTTCAATGTCTTTGAGAACTATATCTTGCTAATACAATAGCAAAGATTGTCATATGAGGTCTTGTACCATTAGCGAATACATTATCGCACTAATAGTATTATTTGGACCAAGAATTTCTTCAATATCACCTAATGATAATTTTTCACTTCAAGAGATCAAGAACATCCTTATTCAAGGGATCAAACAACCATTAGAGAACACATTAGTGGTGTTAAAAGGTGAACATTAATAATAATAATAATAAGTCAATTTAATTTATAAGACTCATTGTTGGATGTTCAATACTTTAAAATGTGCCTCATTAAAGCATTATTAGATAAAACCCCATGGGAGAAAAATTCTAATGAAGAAAAAAAAGTACATCATTCTTATTATATGCTCTAAGCTGCCTCATCAAAAACCTCGTCTGAAAAATCTAGTAGGAAAAACCTTGACTAAGGGAAAAAGAGTATAGTGTGTATTTGTGTCTTCTTTGTACTACTATCATGGTTCTATCAATAACAATTGATTTGATAGAAAATAATTGAGTCGATGCATACTATTTTAAACAAATTGAAGATATTTGCAATAGACTATTTGAACTTGCTACCCTTAGCACGTTTACTAATATTTCAACTATCGTTCTTTAAGAGCTCATTTATCATAAAGAATTTCATAAAAGTATTGGCTATCTTTATGGGTACACATGAACAAACCTTTAACTATATTTATTTTCTAATAGGTAGAACAACAGTGCAACAATTATTTTCACATAAACTTATTTCCAAATGAGTATAAAAGATTGTGCACCTTATAGCCAAATTCTTGTCATTCTACTTAATTATTCAGAGAATATTTTACACTATAATATACTAAGTTTAATTAATAAGATGCTATACATAACGCTATATAAAAATTCAAGACTTGGAATTATTTTGGTATATCTTTAAAATATATAATCATCAAATAAATGATAAAAATACACAATATCCCTAAAAGTTCTTTAGGACAATTTTCTTATATGTAAGAGAAATTATGGATAAGCATTATTTTAAGTAAATCACAATTTTTTGATCTAAGTAAACTTTCTTCTATGAAATTTGTCTTCTTCAATTTCTCTTATGATCTCTTTAAGAATTTTCACAAATAATAGCAAATCCAGTATGTTTGAGCTCATCATAAAGCAATGGAGACATTAATTTGCTATCTCTTCCATTTTTTATATCATAAAAGCATAGTGGTACCATTCATATATGGATTGCTTTCATTTAAATAAAAATCTTTGTGACCTTAATAATTAAGTGTGTACTTTCAACTTATATCTTTCAGACCTTCGAAGCCCCTTTGGGACTTTTTAAAAATATCAATAAATTGTTGCAGATGCACATGAACTTAATATATATATTTTGCCAGGCTATCAAAATATAATTGTTTATCTATCACATATGAGTACCGTTACTCATATTTTTTTTATAAGTTTTCTATAAAAACTTTTTATTATAACTCATAACTTATTTTATGATGTCATACTTTTTGATATGCAATATTTCATATGAATATTCATTTCCACCCTAGTGGCTTTAATATTTAAAATATTTTAGATTATTGGTCCTTCATACTTTGCACTATCGTATATTTTTGCCTGGATTTTGCATTTTTTACTTATAGGCCATTTTTTCATATCAATCACCTTCGACGAATTTCAAATATTTTTCAACATCCTCACTTTTTTTTCAATATACTAATAATTCATGCTTTTTGTAATTGTCGACAATAACTTTTATTGCAATTTATATTTTTTTTATATTGACATAACTTGTCGAGATCTTCCTCTTTTCTTTCATATTTCTAAATTTAATGTATACCCTTTGAACTACTTCGGGAGCTCAATGACTTCAAGAAGTTTGATCTTTAACAAATATATTAAATTGTCATGTCGATAACCTTTTCTGAGTATATCCTCTTTAAGAATATGGTCTCTTTATAATACCAACATATTTATAAGTTTCCTTCTCTTCCAATAAGCGTGGTACTTTAGATCTGACAAGTCTCCAATGCTTCAAGTATCTCTTAAACTCATAAGATAATAAATTGTCATTTAGAGACCTCAATCTAAGTTATTAAATTAGTAGTTGGAGAAGTGATTCAGTCACTTTCTTCATCATATTAATTAACAATTTTATATTGCATTCCAATGCTCAATCAATCAATCAATGCAGGGATCAATAATGTCCAACACAAATTCCCTCCCCCTTGATGGTGGGAATATTTTTCCAAATGATATTACCTATAAGGATTTTCAAAATACATATGTTCATACCCAATATGCTATTTGGGTTAGCGAGCTTCTAGTTTCTCATAACAATTTTTTTTTCATAGTTGTCTTATTGCAACTTGGAAGAGAAAGTGGAAATAAGTTTCTAATATATTCATATAATTAATAACATATACCCTTATGCATGTCTTTCTTCTACATATAACCAAACATAATGTAGAGAAATCTCATATCCTTTATAGCTACTATGATTTTTTTTTCATCAATATAATGACAATACCATAGGAATTTACATCATCACTAACAAATATTTAATGTTTGTACCCAACAAATTAAATATCATAATCAATTTCTTATTAATCAATGGGTTATATAATAATAAAATACCATTTATTACTTCAATGTATTACATGTATGCGATCTTCCGTATATTTTGTCTTACAAGCCTTTTAATTTTTCTTTCTTGTTATGTTTCAACTTTTTGGTGATTATATGTGACTTTTTTAAATTGGAGGATGCTTTGTATTAATATCACATTGTACTTGATTAAATAAACTTGGATCAAACACAGAGGAGACAATCAATAGCTCAACTCTTTCTCTAGCTTTTTCTCCATTTAAGCTTTACCAAATCACATTTATATTTTGAATGCCCTATAGGGATGTCCTTCATGGAGGCACCATTATAGCATTTCCTTATGTTATAATAATTTTCTTATAGCAAATGAATGAAAATTTCTCTCTTGATTTAGGCTTGGTATTGACATTTAGATGACAACGACTACCTACCAAAGCCTTTCTATATCACATGTCAAGTGTTTAAATTTAATTATTCATGAGAGCAATATTACAAACTTTTCAATTTCTCTTATCAATACATTTTTTTTCACTTTGCAATCGTACTTTATGGCTTTCTTTGACAATGGGGACGTTGAGAAATTTTAAAAATCCCATAGCCATTAGATTTGCATTCATTTGGAATATGAAAAAATAATTAGACAAAATATATGGTCATTTCATACTATGTTGTCAATACTAAAAGGCCATGTCTAATATAAATCATCGTTTTACTATTTCATCATAATTGTAGCAATAATTGCAATAATATGCATTCATTTCATGGAATATGTGGTGCCAATTAGCCTAAATTAATGGCTCTTTAATTATGGGCTTAAAAAATTAAGTGCTAATACAATTTATATTCATGTCAATGTAAGTTTCAAATATTAGCTAGAGAGTATTTATAGCTTCTTGCAAATAATATAAACAAATAAAAACATAAAAAAACATATTGTAAATGAGTACAAATTAGATAAATATTGTGCTAATATAACAAATAAAATCTTGAACCAAACAATACCATTTGATATTAAGATGATGGCATAAAGATTTTGGCACTAAAAAAAATAATTTAATAGTAATAGCACGGCATGTTTATTTATACCATTTTAACATCACTAGTACAAAATGTGGATTCCACGACGGTTTATAACCGTCGTGGAAAAATTTCACGACGGTCAAAAAACCATCGTGGAAACCTCTGTCGTGGAATAAGATTGACTTTTCACGACGGTTTTTTACCGTCGTGTAATAGAATAATTGGCCCGCGTGGCTAGTGGAAGTATAATTTTCCACGACGGTTTTTTAGTAAAACCGTTGTGGAAGCTCTGCCTTCCACGACGGTTTTCGTGAAAAACCGTCGTGGAAGGCAGAAACCGTCAAGCTTCCACGACAGTTTTTGTGGAAAACCATCGTGGAAGGGTAGGATTCCACGACGGTTTTCGTAGAAAACCGTCGTGGAAATTTGGTATTTTTCAAAAAAAAAAATTCTCCTGCAATTTCAATTTCCTATGGGATGGCTAGTCCCGTATGTTATCCATTACATCAAGGCCCTAATTACATACAATAATTGTTGTATAATCAAATATTAATTTGTATTTACAAGATCTATTTACACTTGAGCTATTTTGAGCACTTTGTTAATCTAGTATGATGTGTACCTATCTAAAAAACAAAAACCTATTTACAAATTGTATCCATTCTAATCTAACTTCATGTATATTTGTATGTATATAAACTTCTTTTTTTCCTAAGGCTTGTATACCACTTGTAATTATATCCCGCATGAAACATAGAATAAAAAAACCACATTCTATGTTTCCTGGTTGTCTTGGGCACTTACGTTTAGAATATAACGTTTCATTTGGTTGGTTTGTGACATCGGTTCCCGCTTGAAGCTTCCGATCATTAAGTGCCCTAATAATGTATATCATGTTTAAATAATAAATAAATTAATAGACGATACAATTATGTGAGACTAAAAAACAATTAATTTTGTAACACAATATTAATACTTACAATCTTGTGACTGATACGAAATCGTCACGTGGTGGGTGTCCGAGGGGGTCAAACCAATATATTTGGTCCTCCCATGGCAAAATAAGTCCTAACATCCAATGTTGTCCAACGTTGTATGGAAGGAAGAATAATTTCCCCCTCGGTGCTTCAGCTAATAGGTGGAGGAGTGATGTGGCACACTCTTTATGATCACTCTGCAGGTCTTTTGCAGCACTTGAAACAATAACCGGAGATATGAAGCCAAAATTATGCGCCATGCCTTGAAGTTCACAATATTCTGCCAAAAAACTACAATTAAAATATTACAGTGAATTATTTTAAAACACTTTACACCTATACGTATATATTTAAAATACTTAAATAAGGCTGGAGTTATCAGCTGAGGTATACGAGAATACAGTTTGCCCCGATTTCTTCGAAGCTGATGAAGTCGTAAACGTCTTCATACCCCAAAAAGATAGGGAAATCATTGCCAGTGACATTTACCGGTATCGGGCACTGAATGGTCGACCCATCGCGCATGAAAGAATGT
>CAMOHE010043319.1:0-17835 GCA_946598075.1 Artocarpus hirsutus | reverse complement strand
TTTTCTCTCTCTAAATTTTGAAATAAAATTTGTTTTCAAGCTTCGGGATTGTGGATTGAAGGCTCGGGAACGCGATTGAGCAACCACAAACTCGATTCAAGCTTCGATTTAAGGTTAGTTTTCAAAATTTCTAAACTTTTTCACTTTTTAAAATTTTCTTGCATTTTAAAATTTAAGAGTTTCTAAGTCTAGAAAAGCTTTGATCTAGCTTAGAGTAACTTAGTTTAACCAGGATTGAAGCTTTATTTCATCAAAAACGGATTAGAATCAAGATTTTTCATTTTTCCTCTATTTTCTCTATTTTCATATTTTTGCAAAAATCTTGTTTAAAACTTGTTTTAAATCATTAAAAAGTGTTCTATTATGATTTTCTATTGTTTATGATGATTATCCATGCCTGGGGATGAGAAAACAGGTTAGATTTGAAGATTTGAAATTCGGAATGCCGAGACCCGTGCGAGGAAATTTCTAGAATTTCCCAGATCGACAGGCCGAACTTCGTGTTCGGCAGGCCGGATTCAAAGGATCGGCAGGCCGGACTCATCCAACCGGCAGGCCGAACCTGGGAATGTTTGGCCGACCGGACTGGGATTTCCAGCAAGCCGAACTGTGCGGTTCAGCAGGCCGAACCAGGGGAACCGGCAGGCTGACCGAGCAAGGGAAAATTTTGTGATTTTCACCCGTTTTAACTATTTTGAACACTGATTTAAATTTTAACTTTATATAGTGATTTTATAAACCTAAATGGCACACTAGGACATCATGAGATGATTTAGTACCATAGGATACCTTGGGTTAGTTACTAACGGACTAAGTTACTATGTATTTAGGATTTGTGCGTGGATCGCGGAGCTAACGTATAGCGGACTGGGATTACGGTGTGGGACACTGGCACGAGTATTGAGGTAGGACTTCTACCCCTCTTCTTTGGTAGCCCTATTCTCAAAATGATTTAAGCCAACATGAATTTTTATTAAATGTTTTCAATGATAGATTGGAAAATGATTCTATTTAAATATCTTTACAAGCAGTTGATTGAGAAATGTTCATAATGAATCCCATAATGAAAATAAATGATTATATCTGGTAAAGAAGAGATTTTGTGAATCAAAGAGATATATATGTATATATTTTAGGGCATGATGCCATCTCAGAGATCGGGTTGTGTAGTGAACAACCTTGGGGGCAGGTCCCGAAACCCAGCTGGGCCACTACGGTGGTGAATTACATATGGTTTGCCCAGAGAAGGAAAATTGTATTCTTTCTGGTTGACCTATTTGAATTATTTTGGTAAGATTATATTTTTGTTAAATTCTCATTTAATTATTTATTTGTTTACTTGTTCTAGTTTGTTTTCTATATATTTATTTGGTTATGCAATTTCTTTTAAAAATTGAATAATTTTCAAATACAGTCCTACTGAACCTTTCGCTCACATTTTTATCTGTTTTAAAATCTTAACCCTAGGTGGACATCAGCTTAGGATTGGAGGAGAGTCCGCTGACCGGACTTACGATCAGTAGAAGAAATTTGGTAGGTTAAATTACAATTCAAGGCATATAAGAATTTAACTTTTCTTTTATTCTGGACTGTGGTTGTATCATAATATTGTCAGTACCATATGTGTGTGCACAACATGTGGGCCAGTGGGACTCATATGCGTTACACCCCATATTTAATTATTTTAATGTTCTTTCTGTTTGTTTAATTATTATGATGATTCATTTTATTCCTTTAACTTATTCTATTTAAAAAAAAATTTAAAATTATCACATTTTTACCTATAAATTTGATTCTAAAACCCTGTTTTTAACTAAATCTTTATTTATTTAACTTAATTAAACCACCACGTCACCTCCCGTACTCCGGGGTGTGACAATACAATTCTGGGTAGTTTGAAGAACTTTTTGCCGAGCTTGAGGTAGAGTTGTATCCTAGATGTGAAAACTTTTCATCACTGGATATTTTAGTAAAATTGATGCATTTAAAGGTGCTTCACAGATGGACCAACAAATCTTTTGACTCTTTGCTAAAGCTTTTAAAGGAGGCATTACTAGGAGGGAACAATATTCTCGCTTCACATTATGAGGCCAAGATGAAGTTACATAAGTTGGGTTTAGGTTATGAGACAATTCATGTGTGCAAGTATGATTGTGCTTTATTTTGGAAGGAATATGCTGATCGAAAGACTTGTCCTATATGTGGTGAAAGTCGATGGGTGAATTCAAACACGAAGGGAAAGAGAGTGCCTCATAAAGTATTACGACATTTCCCCTTAAAAGATCGATTGAAGCGTTTGCATGTGTCATGACATACTACAAGAGACATGAGATGGCATGTAATTGGTCGATCTATGCAAGAAGTTCTGCAACATCCAGTAGATGGAGATGCATGGAAGGCATTTGATCATAGGTATCCTGATTTTGCTTCTGAAATAAGAAATGTTTGTTTTGGTTTAGCAGTTGATGGGTTTAGTCCGTTTGGAAATATGAGTCAACCTTACAGTATGTGGCCAGTTATCTTGTCAACATACAATCTACCTCCATGGCTTTGCACAAAAGAACCATACTTGATGTTGACTTTGTTGATTCTGGGACCTAATGCTCCTACAAAGGATATAGATGTGTTTTTTAGGCCAGTTGTAGATGAGTTGAAAGACTTTTGGGAGCATGGATTAGTAATTCATGATGCCTATGCTAATACATCATTTAGGATGCGCGCTGCATTGTTATGGACTATCAATGATTTTCTTGCTCGAAGCAGCTTGTTTGGTTGGAGTGGCCAGGGATACAATGCATGTCCAATGTGCAACATGCATACTCCTTCTAGGTGTTTAAGGAGTAAGACATGTTATATAGGCCATCGGTGATTCCTTCCAACTTGAAATAGAATAAGGAGAGACAAACAATTTGATGGTATGGTAGAGAAAAGACTCCCCCCTCCATGTTTGTCTACAGTTAAAATATTAAATCAATTAGAACGTGTGCAAAGTAGACTACCAAGCAAGCACATTGATTTTGGTGGGAAAACGAAGGTGAGAACCTTACGAGTTGAACTAGACAAAAAAGAGTATATTTTTTGAACTTGAATATTGGTCAGATTTGTTGCTAAAGCACAACTTAGATGTCATGCATATTGAGAAGAACGTCTGTGATAGCTTGATGGGCATAATATTGAATATTGATAGGAAGTCAAAGGACACAAACAAGGCAAGAATGGATCTAGCCGATGTGAACATAAGGTATGAGTTGCATCTTTATAAGGATGGGGATCGATTGATGAAACCTCATGTGGACTACACTTTAACTCTTGTAGAACAGAAACAATTTGGTGCCTTTGTTAAATCCGTAAAGTTTCCTGATGGGTTTGCGACAAATTTGAAAAAGAATGTCGATGCTAATGGCAAAATCATTGGACTTAAATCACACGATTGTCATGTGATCATGCAACGTTTATTACCGATCGGTATTTGTCCATTTCTAAAAATAGAGATCACTGATACAATTGTTGAACTTTGTTATTTCTTTTAACAAATTTGTTCCAGAACCCTAAAGATCTTTGATTTAGAGAAAGCTAAAGACCAAATTGTCATAATATTATGCAAGTTTGAAAGAATATTTTCGCTTGCATTTTTTAATATCATGGTTCATTTGGCTTTGCATTTGTCGGAAGAAGCCATGCAAGGGGGTCCTGATCATACAAGGTGGATGTATCCCTTTGAGCGGTATATTGGGTCACTTGAGTAGTATGTTAGAAATCGAGCACAATCGGAGGGGTCAATTGCAGAGGCTTATGTTGTGAATAAGGCTTTGACTTTCTGTTCATGTTACTTTCATGGTATCAAAACTAATTTCAATCGGCCTAAAAGGAACCTGCCTAATCGTGATTCTGCTCCAAACAAAAACATATCGGTCTTCCAATCACAATGCAGACCAATGGGAAAGATTATAGCAACTCATTTAAATGAGCAATTAAGGAAGAAGGCTGAGTAGTATATTTTAAACAATTAACTAGAAATCCAAAGATACATAGAGTAAGTTTAGCTCTTTAATTGTTAACTTTCTAGTATGTTATATAACATAACTTTTATAGAGATGATTTCATGTATAGGGAACACATGTGTGAGCTTGAAATTACTAGTAGAACAAACTTGAATAAGGTTCGGATTGATGAGTTTCCTACGTGGTTTTACAAAAAGGTGAAAAATTATTTTTATCTTGTTCGACAAAAAATCATATTTAAAGATGTTGTAACAATAATAGATTTCTCATTGTAGGTGTACCATTTACAGAAAAATCATTCATTGGAGGCCACTGATGAATTTCTTGCCTTGAAATTTGGTCCCAATGACACCGTATTATCATACTCTGCTTGTGTGGTAAATGGGGTCAAGTTTGTGTGCAACAATCGTGATGTTCAATGAAATACGCAAAACAGTGGGGTTTGTGTATCTGGTGTTGATGACAACACATATTACGATCGGCTGGAAGATGTATTGGTACTCCGATATGTGAATGATTATTTGGTTGTGTTGTTTAGGTGTAAATGGTTTGACGCTGATCCAAGAAAGAAGAGGATCTTACATAATAAAAACTTGACAAGTGTGTTTATCAATGCTGAGGTTTATAAAGATGATCCCTTTATGTTAGCATCACAAGCAAAACAAGTGTTTTATCTTGAAGATTAGCTTAATGGCTCTAATTGGAAAGTGGTCCAACAGTTTGGTCATTGACATGTCTGGGATCTTCCTGACATTGAACACTCAGATTCTAGTTCAATCGAGGTGCAACAAGATGCTTATTCAAATTTTGAACTAGTAGTTGAGCTACCCAATTTGGAGACAACAACATTTAGAAGAAATGAAGTTGATCCTAATGTCATTGAGAACGCAACATTAATCAAAGTAGGTCATGCAACTGATGACATTGAGGTTGACTTTGAGAAGGATGATACTTTACTGGAGTATGACAATGATACAAGCATAGAGAATGAAGATGAAGACGATGATATTGGTTTTGAACAAACCGACAACGAGAGTAGTAGTGATGACGAATAATGTACTTGCAAATTTAACTTGTTTCCATTAGTACTAGTTCTCAATGAACTTTCTTTTTTACAAATTATTCTTTTTAATGAATATTATTTGAATAACTTGTTATCAATAGGTGATTAGGATGATTGGACCTGTTGCTACATGTGTTGGATCTTCTAGAGATGCAGAACCTCCGCCGGGTCCAAGAAGACTTCCAGCGGGTTGTGAGTCAGGTACAACTAAAAAAAAAACAAGTGTTCTATCAAATGTATTATAACTTTTATATAAAATCTAATACTCTTATGGTGTCTTGTTTTTTGGGTTTTATTTTCTAGTGCCTGCCGCGGCTAAGAAAGTTCATGGATGCACAAAAAATAAGGATGTCCACAAAATTGTGGGTGCTACTAAAGGGAAACTTCCAGTATTGCTAGACACTGAAGGAAAGACATATAGAGGCTTAGGAGACAATGCAGCCTGCTTAAGTAATTGTATAGGTTAGGCAGTACGATCCAAAATTCCTCCATATTATGATAGTTGGAAAAAGGTTCCCATGGCATACAAGGATCAAATTTTACCTCTAACACAGGTAATAGTATTTCACATTTTATTTATAATATATTATTTTACCGACCTTGTATTAATTGTGATATTTATAATGAAATTACAGGATCTTTTTGATTTTGATTTGACTCCTATATCGGCAGCATCAATAGATCGTAATGCACAAGACCGATATAAAGAATAGAAAATAACCTTCATGAATACTTCAAACAATTGGGGGGGAGGGTGGTTTCAAAAATGTGGTTAATGTGAAGAAACAACATCCCGACAATGTACAAACACAAGCAGATTGGAAGGCTGCTTGTGATCGCTTTTGCAGCGAAGCTTTTCAAGTTTAAAGTTATAAACTCAATTTTTCATAATCATTACATATATCAATATAACATAATAATTTTAATAATTCATCTTTGTAACAGAAAAAGTCGATGACAAATAAAAGAAATAGAGCAAACATCAAGCAACCAAGTCATCATGGAACACAATCGTATGCTAATTTGAGATATCGAAAGGTAGTAAATAAAAATTTATTAAACTATGTTTCATTTTTCTTTAAGATATGTAATGTTCTAACACAAGTTTATCCCATTTGTACAGAAATCCTAAGACTGGTGAGTTGCTTTCAATTTTGGAAAATTGGCGTCAATGTCATCAATATTCCGATGGCAGATGGGTTAATGATGCTACATTGGCTAGATATGTACGTCATATATCTTATTAAGTTTTAGTTATGAAATTTTGAGTTGGATTTATTGTACTTTACTTTGTAATTTGCTTTGTTAAATGGAATGTGCAAAAGGAAATGCTTCAAATGCACACTCAACAAACCCAAGCTACTACTCTGCATCTACTTGTGCTTCTAGTTCGGGCACATCTCAAACAACACATCTTGTGAATGAAGAAGAGATAGCAGAGAATGTGCTTGGATCACATAGAGGGCATAGGAAAGGAGTGGGCCCGAGGCTAAGAAAAGACATCCTTGCAGCAGCTACTCTTGAGGAGGCTCGTTCACAGCCAAAAGTCCCTCTATAGGTGCAATAATGGATGGAGGAATAATCTCGCTATAACATGCAACAAACTCAATAACAAAATCAAATGGTTGAATATTAAAATTAAATGACGGCAATATTCAAGCGTTTATTGTCGGATTTAGATTTACCAATGCCTCCTCCCCCTCTACCACCACCACCACCACCCCTACTTGTTATGTCTTACTATCCACTTCAAGAAGAAAACAATGATGATGATGAGACTGCTAATTTAGGAGATTAGTTTCTACTTTTATAATTTAGACTTGTTGATTTAATGTACATATCAACTTATTGTCTATATAGTTCTATTTTATTTATATCAAATTTCATTAGTTATTAGTTTGATGAGAAATGAAATGAATGTATTTGTGAATTGGTAGTTATTTGTTTGCAGGTTTATTATGGTCAAGGGCAAAATTGTTAAGGATGAAAAAAAAAATAATAGATTACAACGACGACAATTGTCGTTGCTAAAAAAATTTCAACAACGACAACTATCAATTCGACATATGTCATTGGTACTAGGCTATAGCGATGATTAATTTTTTAGTAACGACATTCATATTAGCGACGAGATATGTTTTCACAAATATCTTATATTATATATAGCGACGATAAAAGTCATCGCAAATTAAAAGTTGTCTATTACTAATTAGCAACGATAAAGTCATCGCAAAATTATGTAGCGATGATAAATGTCGTCGTTGTATTTTAAATGATTTTAAAATATTTTGAATTTTATTCCTAACTAGTGACGATTTTGTAGCGATGATAAAATGTCGTCGCTAAAGGTCTTTTGCTACAACTTATTAGCGACGACATTTGGTGATGACAATATTGTTTTTGAATATTATTAGAGACAATTTTTATAGTTTTAGCGACGATAAATGTCATCTCTGAATTGTCTTCTTCTTGTAGTGATTGTGCTCAAAATTTGAAGTAGTGTTGCCGGCAAAGAAGGCAACAGGATCTCAACATTCATCTTGACAAAACAACTCGTTTAACAGTGAAGATCGTCTTCACCAATGGTAAGGGCAGAAAAAACAAACAAAAAAAAAACAAAAACAAAATAATTAAATAGATTTATTTGTTTGGTTCATATTTGGTTTTGTTCAGATTGGTTGAGATCTAGGTACTTTGATATTTTTTTTGTTCAGATTGAACTTTGATTTTGCATTTTGTTTTGTTCTTTGTTGAGTTTTTGATCTATGTTGTTTTGTTTTTTGTTAGTGCTTTTGTTTAGCATTTTATACAAACATTTTAATATTGTTATTATTAGGAAACACGATATTTACTAGTCGCTGGTAATGTTATTGGTGCTATTGTGGTCCGACAAAGTTACAGGTGAACATTTGTATTTACATGGCAATACAGTATTGCCAAGTTAATATTGTATTTTTTTGTCGTTAGTAGTCTGACGAAGTCATCGGTGAACTTTTGTATTTACACAGTAACACTGTATTACCAAGGTAACATTATATTTCCTTGCCGTCGGCGATTCAGCGAAGTCATTAGTGAACTTTTATGTTTACACGGGAATATAGTATTACAAAGGTGATACTATATTTTTCGACCACTGGCGGTCCAGCGAAGTCATCGGTGAATTGGCGGTCAAATGAAGCCACTTTTGAACTTTTTTATGTACACAGTCATGTTGTATTACTAGGGTAATACTGTATTTTCCGGCATTCTGGCAAAGTTGCCAGTGAACTTTTGTGTTTACATAGTAATATAATATTACTAGGGTAATATTGTATTTCTTGGCCTCTAACAGTCTGTTGAGGTCATCGGTGAACTTTTGTATTTATATAATAATGCAATGTTATTTCCCGACCACCAGTGGTACCGACGAGGGAGGAAGTTGAGAGATATAGAGGAGAAAAAAGTGGGGTATTTTGGAGGGTTTTATTCTCAGTTTCTCATGAGGTATTACTCAATTTGTCATGATATGCTATTTTCTACACATTTTAAACTATATGACATTATTTACTATGTTTTAGCTTAAATATGCTATTTTACTCTTTCTTCTATATTTTAATATTTGATGATATGGCGTGATAAGAATCTAATCTTATTGATTATTATAAATTTTTTGACCAACTTATGAATTAATTACAAATTTATATTGAGCAGTTGATAATTAAACTACCTATTAAAAACGTAATATCTAAAACCGCACCCATATATGGTATGTTTGTATATATGGTATGTATGTGTGCCGTTTAAAATATGGTTTTATAAACCATTTATCTTGTGATCTTAATTTTCAAAAATTGAAGATACAGCACAAATTAACAAACCAAAATCTCAAGAGAAAGTCTTGATCTATTGGCTGATAAATTTTTTGGGTGTATTAAAAAATGGACACTTCGTGGAACCTAACCTACCTAAATCAAACCGATAAGTTATTATTTGTCGTTAATTGGATTTGGTCTACCAAAATTCTTTGATATATATTTTTTCTTTTTTTAATTATTTTCTTATACTTGTTGTCTTTCTTTATGTTCATTCATGCATATCATCTTTTTACTAACTTAATGTTATTTTATACTTTTTTGACTTAAGTTAATCGCAACTAGTTAGAAGAGACAAGAAAAAATTTGAAACGAAGACAATTTTCTACGCATGTCAAAATATGTCATATAGTTAAGTTAATTTGCATTTATTAAGAATTTCAGAACCGACCAAATTGATGAAAAGATATATTAATATTTGTTTTATTTGGTTGACAATGTTTCTCCTCACCATAAACATGCAACTGATAATGAATATAATGCAACTTACGACACGTGCAAGAAAAGAAAGGCCAACAACTTATAGTACTATATTAATATTAGACAGCAATTCACTAGGGCAATTAATTTCCAGCGCCGGTTGTTTTTTTTAAAGAATATTATATACTAAGTTTACATCTTGAAAACAAATGGCTATATACGAGGCATGCAAATGTTACAATCACTGATTTATCTAAACTACTTTAGAAGAGGGAAGATACATAATACATAAATAAATATATATGTATATGTGTGTTTATGTTTTTAATAGATACCTTTATTAATTGTGTAATATAAATTAGATATTGTAGTAATGAAATAGTTAGTTGACCAAAAATATTTATGATAATTAATAAAATTGAATTTTTATTACCTTACATCATCAATTATATTATTAAAATATAAAACCCATTGAAATCAAATTATATATATATATATATATATATATATATAAATGTATTATGTGTCTATGTGCAGAAATTGGATGATCTCAAGTACAAACAAAAAAACCACATGTCCTCATTATCGTTTTTAATAATAAAATAAAAAGAAAAACAAAACCTGAGGATTCTGATCAATTGCACACTTTTCTTAATATATTGTCTTGTGCCCAGGCTAGCAAATACTTTATTAAAATAAAAATAAAATTTAATACATGTTGATTATATGGTTTAAATTTCTTCTTTTTGTGATACTGGTGATTTACTTGTGAAATATGACTATATGATTTAAAGGTAAATATTAGTTAAATTAAACACCTAATTTCCTTTTTTCAACCTTTAAAAAGAAAAGAAAGATATCGGCATTTGACGTAAATCCAAATGCGTACCCCCAGAAATGTCTTAACTGTTAACGCGTAAATTCGACTCGAAGAAATCTAACTATAAAATATTTAAGATTAGACCTCTTCGTACGCTCCTCATTAGCTGGCCTGCTTTAAATAATTTAATCAATGTTTAGCTGATTGTAATTAGAGTTAAGGTCGCTATCTTGTCTGTTGGTTGTCCATGATGACCTTTCCAATCGTATAAAGAGTTCATATCAAACTTTTATATATGTATATATATATATATATATAAACATTCATGAACCCAAGATATTAGAGTAGAAGAGGAAACCAAACAAGCTGTGAAAATTGTAATTCGGCCACACGCTGCAAGAAAAGTATACATTCAGTATTGATCAATCATGATATATTCATATTCGGTTTTTCCTCATCCTTTTTTCTGTGCTGCTCCATGTGACCTCAAGCGTAACAACATTCATCGATCGGTCCAACCAATCAGGGCTCAGAGCTATAGAGAACATGATCAAGGTACGTTCGAATATATAAAGGTCTTTCGATCGATCTGATGTGATTTATATGCTTTTACATGAGTATGTCTAAATATAACTTTTGATGATGAAAAAACACTAGAAAGAAATCAATGTTAATGTCCAAGTATATATATATATATATATATATATATATATATATTTTTGAAGTACCTTAGAAGAAATATATTTTTTTTCCTATTTATTTCATTCTTTTTGTTCATCAATTTACAATGTTTCGTTGGTCATCGTAGGATCAAGATCAAGTAACAACAATGTTGTGGATGCAAACTTGAGCGTTCTAAGCGAAAGAATTGAAAAAATTAAAGTCGAGGAAAGACTCGAAAGATGTTGCAGAAGCGATATTTATGGATGGAATTACGTAGCTGCAGCTGCAGAGTGTAAAAATAGTTACAGGCTGTACAAAAGAGGGAGATCAAATCATCAGTCATTGTTAATGGAGTTGCTTGAATTTGCGGCGATCATCGGTGGAACTCTCGGATTCACCTTCTTTACCGGCACGTTCTTCGTCTGCGTCGTTTCCCTTTTCGTGCATTTGTATCAAAGTTTATGAAGTTCATGAATAAGACACTGCATAAGACAGCAGTCACCATGGACTTTGGAATCAACCTTATTTAATTGATTTATTGCGTACAACAATTATGGTTTTTAAATAAATTAACTTGGCAAGCTAACTACTGTCATGAAAAGTCAATAGTTAGATTCTTTCAAAATTAGAAGAACCAATGCAATAGTAGCATTACTGTTGATACCCCTTTTTTAGACCAAAGAAATGTCATGAGTCATGGATTTACTTGATTTCTATTTTCTTTCCATGCGAATATAATTTATCTTGTGTTCTTAAACTATAAATTGTATTCTATATGTTTCAATGTGATGCAGCAAAATGGGAAAGATAAAGTTTTACCGATCTAACTTAGACGGACACTAGAAGAGTACAAAGAGTAGATTTGCTAGTGGTCAAAAATTGTCGTTAAAAGAAAAGTACTTGCTTACCTCGTTTGACAAATATTTACCTTTGACATATGACCATAGTTAGAAGTACCTGTTTAAGTGATACTTCGTTTTGCAGAAAACTATCTTTAAAAAGGGTACTTTTAACGACAGTTTCAAAAACCGTTGTTAAATATCCTTAATTAAAAAAAAACCGTTTTAGCCAATATATTAGCTAAAACGGTATTTTTAAAAATTTAGCCAATTATAAATTAGAAGCACTATTATCTCTTATCAAACAATACAAACAATTATTTTTAAAAAATGATTTTATAATTAAACACATCTTATTATAAACATGATTTGTCGAATAATTTTTCTTTTAAACCATAATAATAATTTCTTAAAACATTTTCTTTTAGCTCACTTCTTAATTAAAATTTTCTTTTAGCTTACTTCTTAATAAAAATTAAACTTTTTAAAATATTACTAAAATTAAATATCATTATAATTTTATTATTTGAAATTTACATATATTTGTTTCAATTACTGTTGCAACATGTTAATCAAAAGATTTTTTAGACTAAAGTTAAATGACTTTAACCTCAATCTTCTAGACATATTTGCGTAAAACCATTTAAGCACATACACATAAATAATTTATAGAAATCGTACTATGAAAATTATATTTGTAGAAGTGGTATCTATTTCCATCTCTGCCATTTGTCTATTGCTCGCTATTATCTATTAAGTGTTGTTGACAGGTTTTTTACTTGTAACATGAACATATTTAAATGAGCCTTCACACAGCAAGTGCGAAATTATTCTTGCAAAATATAATTGGTCATTTAATAAAAAAAACATGCGTAAACATTTTATACTTGCTTATGAACTTGTTTATTATAAAAAGCTTTATATTGCATATGGGCCTGATTGTTCATACCAATTGTGTATGATTCTCGAGAGGTTAGGTTTCATGAGGTCCCCATTGGCTCTAAGATCATAATTTTAAACTAAACTTGATGCCTCCCTATAGGTCGGTAGGTCTTTAATCCTTTCGGTAGGTCGAGAGATTGGTACACCACTCTTAATATATCTTATTCATTTCACTTGTCTTATTGTTTGTATGCAGTATGACATATTACTACATAACATCACATAACATAAAACATAACCATACTTAATATAAGGTGAGTATGCTATGTAATTTAATATCTCATAATGTCTCACGTAACATAAAACAAAATGTAAGCATTACATGATATAAACATAACAAATCATAGACATAGTATAACTTAACATAGCATACCCTGACATGATATAACATGACGTAGCATAACTTGGTATGTTGTGTCATAACATAACATGACAATACACACCATCACATAGCATGGCATGACATATCACTAATCATGCATTTTATAATTTCATAAATCATAATGAAAAAAAATTAGTTTAAAAAATCATAGTTTTCATATTGTAAGTGAGATTTTTTACTAACCAAGATTCTGAACTAAGCAGTTCTAGCTAGATCTCGTTAGTCCTACAATTCAAAAAGCATCCTCGAGAATGGCCCTAGAGGAACTGTGGATGACTGGGAATGTTTCTTGAAGATTGCTAAACACTGAAGAAGTCATTCTAGACTCAGTTACTTCAATATACATCACCTAGACCTACATGTGGTCAGCACCAAAAGATTTCTAACAAAGTAGAATTGGCTCGAATTGAGAGTACTGCTACATTTAGAACACCTAAATGAGTTGAAAACTGGAATCAGTTTGCCAAATTAGAGATCGAAAAGGAAACTCTTCAATTTTGGCTTTTTCGTCAATTGTTGACCAATGTTGATTGTCGTTGATTGGTGTTGACCTACTCTGTTGGTGGTTGAGCTCAGGCCAACAACCTTAGGCATAGTCAATTTTTGTCAATTTAGCCTCCAACTACATGGGTCAAAAATTCAATGGCAAGGTGACAGGAAAACTTCGATCTTTATACTTCTAACATGGAATCTTGAAATTTAGGTGGGGCTTTTCATCTATGGTTCCCTCTAAACATTTGGAAATGGTAGTGCATCTCAATTTTGCCCAAAATGGTAGTCCTATGTACCTCATGGCAGTTGATGACGATCGGCTCCAATCTCTAATCAAGAAGTCCAATTGATGAAGAGGTTTCATTCACCACATCACTTTGAATCTATTGATGTGATAAATTTGACTCAACAACGACAAGATCTATGATTTCGATCCCTCAAATGGCAGCTCAAATACGGCTTAGTGGTTCTCCATGTTTTCACGGTTGTAGGGCAAAATTAAGTGACAAGTTTACTCCTTGTGGCACTCTGAACATTTTGGCACCAATGGGCCTAACAACCACTAGAGACAGTGGAATTGATAGTGGCGTGATGTTAAGACGAACAACTCTGACATAGTGGCTCTAACTAGAATTAACTAGAAAGATTGGCTCGGTTTTCTTTTTCTTGACACTTTAAATCCATAGAGACTAAAATCACGTTGATTGGTAATTGGACGACAAAGAAATCACAAGGAAAGAAATGGGTTTTCCACTACTTTGATCAAAGAGTATAGGCCGCTTTGATGGAGTTGACATTAACACAGCATGTTGTTGGACTCAACTCTTCAGGATCTATCCATTGGTTTTAGAGATGCCGAAAATCGACACCAAAATCTAGATTGGAGGTAGTCAATAGAGTAAAAAAAGAGAGAAAATGGGAGAGAGAAAGACAGAGGGGGGAGAGAGAGATAAATATGGCCTATTTTGATTGGTGGTTAGGATTGATTTTATGAGACACCATTTTATTTATAAGTCCTTAACATCGAACTTCTATCATGGTTGGGTCAATCAATTTTTAATCTATAATCTTAGCAAACAGTGGGGATTGAGGAAGGAAGAAAGATAAAGATTTACGAGAAAAAGTTTAATGTTTGGGAAGGAATTAAACTAGAGAGGGGTTGGAAGAGAGAAAGTGAGGAAGAGAAAGGGGTTATGGGGAGAAAAAGTTTAAGGCTTAGAAGGAAAGATTGTTATTGAAAAGAGGAGATAAAATATAGAGAGTTAGAAGAGGAAGAATACTTGAAATTATAGAAGGGGGATGAAAACTTTAAAATTTCAAAGAAAGAAAATGAGAAGGAAAAAGTTTGCCTTTTTTTTAAAAAAAAAATTACATTAGATGATGGCTTCTAGAATATCATTGTTTTATGTCATATATTTAATCATAGCTTTTAGAAAATTGTCATCTAATGTTTGATACTTAATTATCTTATCTTGTTTAACTTAACTTGTGAGTTTAGATTATTAGGCTTGAAACTTAGTGAACATACTATATGTCATGACTTGTTATCTAAAGTAATAAGCATAACAAATGTAATGGTAACCCAAACATACATAGAACATATGAAAAATCGTTTTATTCATGCTATAGATGAGGTTTGAAACTTACTTGAATTTTACTCTAGTGTTTTCTATTTTAATTATTTCTGTCCATTAGTTGGCTCTATGTCTGTTTTAGTAACACTCAACTATTAGCTCAAGTCTATACTGTCAATGTATTTTTACACCATTTGACTTGGATCTACTATAGTTAAATTTTATATCTCGTCACATGGCTTTGGAAATTTTGTAGTGTGGTTCGTCATTCTCTTAAGGACTTTGAGCTAAATCAGTTAGCTCGAGTTTCGTTTTAACCTTTTATAAAAAGATGATTTTTACCCATAATGGATTTCAAAAAACTTCATACGTTATTGGGCTTAAAATCTATGGTTACTCACTGCCCACAACAATGCAGAAAACATGCCTTGCTTAGCGAAAATATTATGTTCTAGCAACTTCACAATTTTGATCCAAAATACAAGAATCTTGACATTTTTGCCCTTGAAACCAAAGGAAAATGCTTTATACTGTAACATCCATTTTTTTAAGGATTAAAACTTTCAAAAGATACTTGGAAAAATTCAAACAATTTCAAAACAATTTTCTCTTTTATATCATTTTAAAGTTATATGATTAAATCTTATAAAATTCTAAACGAAAAATTCTTGTGGAGTTTATGAAAATCTTATTTCACAAAAGTTAATAGTTTTGTTTTAATGAGATCTACAACTTTCATGTTTTAAATTTTTTTTTTTGAAGGCTTTGTTTGGCAAGCTTAATTAGAAATAATAAGTTTTAACTGCTACAATGGAAAGCTCCTATATGCTACAGTGTTGTAGTTTTAACTATGTTTTGGTCCTTTTTTGCATAGCCAGAATAGAAAATCATGTTTTTTTTGGCTTGATTCGATTAGAATTTGAGGAAAAAGTTGTTTATCTCAACATTTCCAATAAATCTTATGTTAACTTCAAAAACTACTTTGGATTCTAAGTGTTTCAAGTACAAAAATCTTTCAGAAGGGCCCTTCAAAATATTTTTGTAGAAGAACCTTTCTTAGCATGCTTCCTTGTGCTTGATCTTATATTAATCCTTTTAAGCACATTATAAGCATATGGCACTATTTGTGCCCCCTAAAATGTTTTTCTTAAATAGCAAACGTTTATAGTATAGAAAGATTGTCGTGTCTACAAGGAAGTGAGTTTTTCAAAGGTTAAAAATTTTAGGTTTAAAGTGGAAAGGGATTTTTCAAAACAAAACTTAAAAGAAAACAAACATTTTTAAGAATTTTAATTAAGATTTTAGAACATAGAATTAAAACGATAAAGCTTTGGGAATCCCTCGTGTGTTTCATCACTAATATGGAATTTTAATCCTAAATAAATAATTATCAGAAACATTTGATTTATTGTCTCTTTTCTTATTAATTGTAAGCACATTTACTATTTTTATAAGTCAACCTAAAGTGACAATATAGCAATCCATAATGTACTAAGGGTTTTCCTATAAAAAATAGCAAATAATCGTCTCACATTATTGACTTGGCATACTAATTATGAAAACTATAACCGTTATCATTACAATTATAATTAACATAATTTTAAGATAGAAAAGATAATAACAAATTAAAATTAATATATTCAAATGGAATAAATTGTTACGTTAATTCTAGCAGCACCTAGTCTTACGAAATATCTAGAATGTACAATATAACATGTCATGTTGTAGTAAAAGACATTCCATAAAATTAAGCATTATTTTATTATTAATAATATTAATTATGCAACATAATTAAATTACATAAAGAAAGTATGACTGAATTTATATAAAATTGGTATCATAATAATACTAACAATAATTATTAAAAACTTGAAAAATATAATTTATTGCATAAAAATATACACATTGTAATACAAATATAGAATTAAAATCTATATCAAAATGCTATGCATACAAGATTGTCTCTTTACCTTACCACTTTCTATACTAATTTAGACATTATTTTATTATTTTTATAGAATTGGAGGAGTGCTCTAGTAGCATCTCTTCCATAAAAATGAGATCCTTGAGTAGAAAACTCAATAGTAAAACAAAAAAAGAAAAGGGGAGGGGGGTGAGAACCTAGGCTATGAAGCCCGGTATTTATAAGCCATAAAATCTACTATTTATATATTTTTTTATAATTTTTTTAATGTTAAAACATTGAAAAACTTAGATCAATTTGATCATTTTTAAACAATTTTTTTAGCCAAGAAGTGGTTGAGGATTTGATTGTTATTTGGTGTGACGCAGTAGCTGGCACTAGTACAAAATGTGGATTCCACGACGGTTTATAACCGTCGTGGAAAAATTTCACGACGGTCAAAAAACCGTCGTGGAAACCTCTGTCGTGGAATATGATCGACTTTTCACGACGGTTTTTTACCGTCATGGAATAGATTAATTTGGCGCGTGAGGGGGGTGCATTGTAATTTTTCACGACGGTTTTTATGCAAAATCGTCGTGGTAGCTAAGGCTACCACGACGGTTTTTGTGAAAAACCGTCGTGAAAATTTGGTATTTTCCAAAAAAAAAAATCTCCTACAATTTCAATTTCCTACGAGATGGCCAGTCCCGTATGTTATCCATTACATCAAGGCCCTAATTACATACAATAATTGTTCTATAATCAAATATTAATTTGTATTTACAATATCTGTTTACACTTGAGCTATTTTGAGCACTTTGTTAATCTAGTATGACGTATACCTATCTAAAAACCACAAACCTATTTACAAATTGTACCCAT
>CAMOHE010043318.1:0-10081 GCA_946598075.1 Artocarpus hirsutus | reverse complement strand
TTTGGTTTCGGATTGTGGCATATATAAAGTTCGAGAAAAACATTTAAACGAATGTTTATATATATGCATGATTTCATTGAAATCGTTTTCTCTGGATTCAAGAGAAATTTTTTTTTATTATTATTTTGTCTGATTCAGTAAAGCAGCCGCCGAGAAAACAAAACAATATTCGGTTATATGTATATATATATGATTATAAGTTTGCAGATTTGGTTGTTTACGTTTTTTTTGGTAAAATTCAATTTTGAATTCTCAAAAGTTTGACAAAACTTCAGTTTACAATCATATATATGTATATATCATATATGAAAAGGGAAGGGCCAATTCGTCGGCGGTAGGCCCTGTCGTCGTCGGCGTCGGCGTGTTCCGATGGCAGTCGCCGTTGGGCGTTGGCCGAAGAAGAAGGCCTTGGAAATTACATTAGCAGGCGACGCCTGCATTAGGTATTTCAGGCTTTGGGCTTTCTTCTTAACAAATCTGGGCTCAAGCCCATAAATAAGGACATATAGTAGACGGGCCAAACTTCAGCCTGTGACCAAAGAATGCAGCATACAAGGGCCTATTGGGCCCGTGACAGGTTAGAACCCAGGGGCTTAACCCCTGGGTTACCAGTTATTAGAAAAAAAAATTTACACGGGCCGGCTAGGCCTGTGACTGGATCCGTAAGGACATATACATGGGCTGGGCCCGTGACCGGATGGTCACCAGGGGTTCATCCCCTGGGTGATCCGAAATTAAAAAATAAAAAAAAAGGGGGATGTCATGGGCCTAGGCCCATGACAAAGAGATGAAAATAAAGGGGGGTTGGTTTAGGATCCGGGTTGGGTTCTCCCGACCCAGTCAAATTGACTTTGACTGTTGACTTTGACCAGGTTGATTTTGACCAAAAAAAATTATTTTTTAATTTTAATTTTGGTCATTTTTTGTGCAATTCTAAATTCAAATATTGGTATTATATATATATTTTGAGATGAATTAATTAAAGTAACATGTCACCAAAGTGACATCTCTTGTGGAAATTAATTTGTTTTGGAATATAAACGGTTGTGTCCATTCAACTTATGTGAATATTGACCAGCCCAAAAGAAGGCAATATTTGACAGAATTGCATGTACACCTGTGGTAATAAACACGTGATGATTATTCAGTTTTACATATGAATAATAAATCAGCCCAAAGGAAGATTTATTGTTTGACATGTTCTTATTGTCAGTGTTTGATTACTACACCAAGATATCACTTTTAAGTTAATATTTCTATCCAAAGACTAAATATTAATGGAGTGCCCGATGTCTTGAAATGAGTTTACCTTTATTTGGATTTATTATTGTTATTATAGATTCTTATGTGAGCTTGTTTTGTGGTTGTTTGTTTTGTTCTCTGTTTCAGCTACTAGTTTTGCCTCTAATATTACTGCCAACATCAATTCAATTCCTATACTGAATGGTAGCAACTTCAAATCATGGCAAGAGAACCTCCTTATAGTTCTCGGAGTCATGGATCTTGACCTTGCGTTAAGGTGATACCCCTGTGGCTAAAGGAGACAAGTTTAGTCTCAATCAGTGCCCTAAGAATGCTTTTGAGGTTAAAGAAATGCAGAAGATTCCTTATGTGTCAGCAGTAGGGAGTCTGATGTATGCTCAGGTTTGTACGCGACCGGATATTGCGTACGTTACAGGGATGTTGGGCAGGTACTTAATGCTCACGTATCGGAGGTCGGAACAGCTTGAGATCATTTGGTATACTAACTCCGATTATGCTGGATGCCAAGATAGTATGAAATCTACGTCGGGCTATGTCTACCTTCTAGCTGGAGGTGTTGTCTCTTGGAAGAGTGCTAAACAGTCTCTTATAGCATCTTCTATGATGGCGGCAGAGTTCATAGCATGTTATGAGGCATCCAACTATGGAATATGGCTGCAAAATTTTGTCACGGGGCTGCGCATAGTGGACAATATTCAAAGACCACTCAAGTTATTTTGTGACAATAAGTCAGCAGTTTTATATTCCAACAACAACAGGAGCTCGATAAAGTCAAAGCATATAGAGATCAAGTTCTTAGTTGTGAAAGAAAGAGTTCAGAGTGGATGGTTGTCTATAGAGCACATCGGTACAAACTTTATGGTTGCGGATCCGGTTACTAAGGGATTGCCACCCAAAATGTTTAATGAGCACACTGCTCGTATGGGTGTCATATCATTTCAGGATATTCAGTTTTAGTGGGAGTTTGTAATTTTAAATGCTCTTTTGATATAGACATTTTCAATTATTTCAGTTTATGAATATTTTAAGGTTATGTTCTGTAGAAATAAAGTTTCAGTTTATTCACACTCTGATTTTGGTATGGTTTGATCTCAATAAAGTTTTCAAGTGGACCAGTTGGAAATAGGCATATTATGATCACATTTCATGAAATTTCCATGCTACACATCTATGCTTGATCTTGTCGTTAGTTGTATTGGTATATGTGATCATTGATAGGTCTAGTTACGACATATGTAACGACGGTCGCTTTGGTTCTATATTGATGTGGTTAATGGACAAAATTGTTGAGATGCATAAGGTTTTGATAGGAAAATTCATGAGCTCATAAAGTATAATTCACATTTATAAAGTTTCATATATATAGCCCAAGTGGGAGATTGTTGGATCAAAATCCAATATATATGGGCTAATATATTTAATAAACGTGAATTAAAGGCTATCAATAAGGTTGCCCAATTTAAAGTGATCAATTTGAGTTTTGGGCTTTTATGCATCATTAAGTGTGTGCCTCCTATGTGTAGAGACCAAAAGGGTAATTACTAATTTTATGATGGGTTAAATTGGTAATTAAAGATAATTGCTAGGGTTTAACAATTATATAAAGGGGTTGTGGTCCCCAAGTTAGTACGTGCATTATTTTTCTATTTTCCATCTACAGAGAGATTTCATAGCATTCTGTGAAGGAGAATTTACGTACCAGACTTTGAAGATCTTCAACCAAAGGACTCAAGAATCACATTCAATCAATGGATTCAGGTTAGCTTTCGCATCTTATTAATATTCTTGATGATTTGGCATGAATGATCTTGGGTGATGATGGTTTTCATCACAGTTTTGTTCTAACAAACGTAACTATAGCTGTGTGATTTAAAAGAGATGACACATATGATATAAAATTGAGCAGATGAATTTTTTTAACATACTTGCTGACCCGCATCATAAAGGGTAATAAAGGGATGATATAGTGAAAATTCTTTTAGACCGGATCATATATACCTCACTTTGCTGGATTTTAACGTTTCTATTACAAAGATACCGCTAACATAATATTTATAAGCTTATGAATTATTAGTGTATCAGTTGAAAATTTAAGCATTAAAATCAACAACTGATATTCTTTAAAGGTAAAAAAGTTTACATAAATTTAAAATATTTGGCTAGTGGTGAGATCCATTAGTGGGAACCGTTTTTACTATAGTATATAACAGCTTTACATTATAATAATTTTTTAAAATTTTATTATAACATATAAAAATTTATACTATTTATAATTGAATTTATCGTCGGTCAAACAAGAGTAGAAAAACTAAAGGACATTATTAAAAGCAGTTAACAGAGGTAAATTCACCGCTAAACTAATTTTAAGATTGTCTTGATCCAACATGTGGATTTGCCCAGCCCACCTTTTTCAATCGAGGGAGGACCTTTTCGTAATCTTACAAATTGTTTCAAAATACGTTGAAAACTCACAATCAATATCCGGAAAAAAAAAAAAAAAAAAAAAAGAAAAAAGAAAAAATTCAAACACAGAAAGATCATCTTTCTTCTTCTTCGACTCTTAACACTTTTCTCTTCTTCTTCTTCTTCGACAAAATCCCATGATTTTTCTTTCTTTGTTCTGAACAAAATCGACTCAGAAATCTGAACAATTGTAGAAGAAGAAGATGTACGAGTCACAGCATTTTGTGGACTTGCAAGACAACGCGAGCGGTTTTGGAGACCCAAATTCGTGGCTTTCAGGGGATCCCGGCTTGTTGTCGCCGACTCATCGCCGGAATCAGCCGTCAGTTGCCGGCGCCGGAGCCAGAAATGTCGATCGCGACCTCTTCAAGGACCTCGTCGAGATCGTCCCTCTTGTTCAGTCCCTCATTGTAAGAGCTCTCTCTCTCTCTCTCTATCTCTTCGTAGTCTCTTTGGGAGATTTTGTTACCCTTTTTAGGGATCTTTACTGTTTGGCGTCCGAGAATCTGGGGGAAAATGAGGGAAGGTGTGGAATTTACGTTTTTAATTTGAGGTTCCGGTTGACTTGGGTTGAATTGCGGGTTTTGCATTGTTTGGGATGAGGGGAAAGTTAAAGATTTTTGAAATTGGCTTTGTCACTCACTTCTTTGTTTGTAGCTGAAGAAATTGTTTGACTTTGGGAAAATTTTGTAAAGAATTTGTGGAAGTGACAAAATTTCATAGCAATCTTTTTAGGATCGTAAAGCAAGCAGTTCGTTTACGCGTCGAGGTTCGATGATCTACACTAAGACGCCTGCAAGGGAATCCCAATACAAAAGGGTGAGAAGTTGAACTTAAGATTTATTTTTTTATTTTTATTTTTCAAATTCTACCCTTGGCTTAGGATTGTGAAAATTTTTAGATTTATTTGTTGGTTTTTGTCGAAATGATGGGGTTGTTTGATTTGATAAAGAAGTGTTAGTATCGATTGCTTTCTATTAAGCCTTTGGAAGTCAAGAATTGATTGTTATTAACTACACTTTTTTAAACAATCAAGTGGCAGTTATGAGCTATAACTAAGTGTTTTGGGGATTTAGTGATTGATTTGAATTTATTGGCATTCCATATTTTTCCTAATGCAATAAGTGTTATTGTCAAAAAGTCGCTTGATATTGTATGGGCACCTTGGCTGCGTTTTATAAGGCATTCACATGACAAGCAAAGGTGCATTAATTTTTGGTAGTTATGCATTATAGCATGTTATCTTTTATGCATTACTTGTAATTGGTGAGATCATAACAAGAAAAAAGTGACTGAAGTGGTTGATTCGTCTCTGATGGTTCCATACTTAACAGACGCTAAACATTTTGTTATGTATATTTTTTCTGTCTTTTGTTTGATGGGTCTAACATTATACTAGTTACAAGGATATAGGTCTAAAGTTCATCTTTAAAGCTACAAAGTACAAACTTTCTTGGGGGTTCTTCATTTTGTTTAATTTTGACTCTGTTGGATGTATTGTTTACTTATTTATTTGTTTTGAAGGAGACTGTTGGATTTATATGTTAAAAAGTATAATACAGATGCAGAAAAAAAAAAAAAAAGGGCAGTATATACCATGTAATAATATGGATGCAATTTTGTTATTTTTTCCATTTTATTCTATATGAACTTTCCAGAATTGAATGGAGTACTGACCAAAGTACTTTGGAAATTAATTGTTTGATTAGTTGATGCATCAAAGAATTTATTGATCTTTCACACTTTTTGATTTTTTTCCCCTTTGCCACACCAATGGTGTCATGCTAAATTTGTTGTTTGTATATGTTCTGTTGTCTCTGGGTGTTTTTTGCAAATAAGGTATTTTCTTTGCAAGAGTATTAAATGGGCGCTGCTATTTCTTTCTGCATCTTAAAGGCATCTGAGCTAAAAGGGAGGAATGCAGCTCAGTCTATCCCTGTTAGAAAGAAAAGAGAGCCTGGAGAGAAAGAAGGAAAGAATGGAAGCAATAATCCAGATGCTGAAAGTACTCCACTTTTTTCTTCAAGGGCTTTGACAGCGGATGACAGAGAAGAGCTGGATTTATTAAAGGGGCAGCTGGAGGATCTGCAAAGGAAGTTGTTGGAGAAAGATGAATCGTTAAAATCTACAGAGGTTTTGAAGAACGAAATGAGTGCTCTTCATGCACAACTTGATGAACTAAAGATCCAAACTTTAGAAAAGGAATCTTTAATCAAGTCTACACAGCGACAACTTTCTGATGCTAAGGTGTTGAACTGTTTATTACGTGGATTTTTTTTTTTATAAGATTATGGAATTTGTCAACTTTTTTCCTTTCAAGCGTGCCAAAGTTTGGTCCATATGTTTTATAACTTTGGATTTTTTTGAAGTTGCTTGTTAAAACAATTGCAGAGTTGTTACATGATACTGTTGAATTTTAACACTTTAAAATAGTACTCAATGTTGATCTTAGGGATATGTTGCTGGCAGGAAGAGAACATTCAGTTTTTTTCTTTTGGAAGGTTTATGAAATTAGGGATATGATATTGTTATGACGTTGATCTTTGTCTTGGTTCGCTTCAGTGGCACCATGTAAACAAAATTATAGAATTTGAAACTCATTGCAACTTTGAAACTTCACACAAATCATAAATCCATTGTATTCTTGGAAGTTAGAATGCATTGAAGTTTTACCCATTACCCGAACTTTCTTATACAAGGAGCCTTTAAACCTTAGGACCTAGAGTCATGTTGAGAATAGATACTGCTTCAAATTAAACCATATCTTTCTATTTTTTTCTCTATTTGTATCGCTGTTTCTCTCTGTGTCAGTGTGGTCATTTTTATCTACGATAATAACAGTCTGCTTCTGCAGATTAAGCTTGCAGACAAGCAAGCTGCACTGGAAAAGATACAGTGGGAAGCCATGACATCCAATACTAAAGTGGAGAAGCTCCAAGACGAGCTAAACTCAGTCCAGGGGGAAATTTCGTCCTTTATGTTACTGTTTGACGGTTTGCTGAAAAATGATTCTGGTCATTATGCTGAAGATTATGACATTTCTCCCTGTAACGTGGATAATCTTCCTTGCATCGTGAGCTCATGAGACCATATTTTTCATTTTTTTCTAACTTTAGCCTTTTTCTCTCTCCCTTTTTATTTTTGGAAAAGTATGCCTTGCATTTTCATTTATTTTTCACCAGTTGTATTGAGACAAGAATAATATTCATGTACTTGGTTTTTTTCCCCCCTTAACTGCCTGTTGATAATAAATGAAAAGAAAAAACCAATCTCGAAGTTTCTGGTTGCGTCTCTGTTTAAATTTAAGCAGCGATTAAGTTGTATATATATTCATAAAGGCGCGAAGATTTAGAAATTTTTTCTCGTGTAGATAGATTTTGTCAGCATGTTGGATGTTGTATTTGGAACTAAGCCACTCTTGTTTGAATAATCAGGACGATTTGGATGAGATAGCAATGCAGAAAATGGAGGAAGCTCGAGAAGCTTATGTCGCTGCTGTTGCTGCCGCAAAAGAGAAGAAAGATGAAGAATCCATTGCTGCAGCTGCCAGTGCCAGGTTACGTCTTCAATCATTTGTTTCCAGAAAAAGCTCAACAGGGACTTGGTGAGAATTTCCTGATGCAGTTGTGTGTAGTTTTCCGGTGCTGAGGGCTGGCGTAGTTACTGTCGGCTATCTTTTCATTTGTTTTTGGGTCATTTCCCACTTAGCCAGGCTCTGTGAAGTGATATTATTAACAGTAGAACTTGTCAAATGAAAACGTCCGTGTAGTCTGTTGCGTTTTCATTGTTGTGGCGTATAATACTCTAGTAAGCGATACATTTTGTCCTTTGCCATCTGTAATTTCTTGGGCTGTAAAATCAATTGAGTTTTCATAGCACGGACGAATTTGGAAGTGTCATTAAAGAAGCAAAACCAACTGCCAACTTCTTCAAGGGTGCTTTGAGTTTGAGATGAGACCTAAAATATGCTTAGCAGTTCTAAGAGGTCAAATTTAAAGAGATAAAGTGGAGCTTATTGGTGATCTGAAAGAAAGAATGGTAATTAACCAAAGTTGTACGAGGTGAAAAAAAAAGAGAGGAGGACATCAGACTCGTACATACGACTAAATGTTTGGCATTTTAGATTATAGGCTATGTATAGCTGGCGTGGTGTTGCGCTGAATGCTCTTTTTCTGTTATTAGTTTCTTTGGTTGAGTTGATTTTGATTACTGAAGCTTTTTTGAGTGCCCTTTTTCTGTTATTTATTCTGTAAACAAGGGCTCCGTAACACCCGTTATTTTAACAGGAATAATTTTACAAATTAATGTATAAAATGTGATAATTTAAAATTTTTATCCAATTTAAAATTACTAAGTTGTTTTTATTGTTGCATTTATCACAAAAATGCCACTTTGTCATTTTCTATCAAAAAGTCTTCAAAGGAAACATAAGGATATTTTTCCCAACTACTCTTGACCCTCTTTTTCTTTATTTCATCAGTGATATGCTCCAACATGTCTCCTATATAATTGCTTTTATCACTTCTTTTCAAAGACTTCATATTTTCTTCCTTTTTCTCTCACAGTTCCCACACTCTTCTTCTCATTTCTTTGCTGAAGCAAAATACTTAGAAAACTTCTTCAAGGTGGCCATAAAAATCAGCCACCAACACCTCTATTTAAGAAAGAATATCAGTCATACCAAAGTCAAAGAACCTGTTTTGAAGCCATTTCAAGCTTTCAACTAGCCATAATCCGATGTTAGAATCTTATGAACGAATTTAGTCTTTTATTTATAAACTTTTGTATACTCAAGGGTTATTCAAATTTGTGTTCTTGAACCTGTTTAAAGTCTAAGTGTATATGTCATAAATAGAAAATTTTATTGTTAAAATTTATAATACCTCTATAGGCAGTGGCTTTTTCTTGAAATTATAGAATTAAATGAAAATAAATTTTGTAAATTGGTTTACATATTTAAAAAGTAGACATCTTAAACTTTCCCATGAGCTATCATAAGCTCAAATCAGAATTGTATTTTATTTTCTATGAATTTTTAAATTTTCGGATTGGAAACTAGTAAACCTGCCAGTGGCAGTATACCGTCTGTTTGCCTTAAGTAAACCACCTGTTAACCCGTGTGCTAATTGTAGATAGTGACCTTTGTAACGCCCGCCTAATTTGATGTAACGGATAATGTTATGTTAATGACGACGTTAATGTTATATTAATGATGATGTTAAGTGTTATACTCATGATAAGTGCTGTGATATATGATAAATAGTGCTAACCATTTTATTTTAAGTGTTATGACAGGTGATGCTCGCGTGGAATTGATGTGCTCAAATGTTCATGTCATTAATGTTATGTGTTAATTATATTTTTATGGGCAATTATATGTTATGAATGAATTTTGAGTGTTAAGGCAGTTCGGCAGGCCGAAATGATGTCCTCAGAACGGCAAGCCGATGGTATATCATCGGTAGGCCGGACTTCTGAGATCGACAGGCCGAACTCCTGAGATCGGCAAGCCGATAACAGCTGACAAGTAGTCAGTAGAAATTTTTACAAAATTGTGATAAGATGGAATTTATTTATGGACATTTTATTCTGATTAAATAACAATTTTATGGATTGATTTCTTTAATTTTGGTAATAAAACATTTGACTTTTCATTTATTTGAATTAATGGATAAGTTTTCCCGTTTTACGATTTCAAAATATAGTAACCGTTACAAAAAATTGATGACCTCCCTTATTGCTTTCCACTCTCCATGCACATGGACCGTTATTAATCAGAAAATTCTGATTTGTATCTCATTTTTTCTCTCCCTCCCTATCACAAACTCTCTCTCTCACACTCTCTCTTTCTCTCGATTTTTTTTCTCTCTCTCTCTCTCTCTTCATCACATTTCTTTCTTCCTCTTCCTCTAAAAAATTTTCCCTGCTATTATTTGTTAAAATATTCAAATTTCTTTGGAAGTTAAGTCAAGGAGTTTTAAGAAGGATTTGTTCTAAGGTATGAGTTAATTTTTTTAGTATTTCTGAAATTTTCTTCTCTTCAAACCGATTGCCATATCTTCATCTATGAACTTTATTTTACTCTGAATTTTTAGTATGATAAATATACATGTGTTATGTGATTTTCCCCCAAGTCTCACATTATTTTGAATTTTATATAAAAAGTTATGAATTTTCTACTCTCCATCACTCACTGTAAATTTATTGATGACTGTTTTTGTGCACATTTGTGTGAGTGTTAATTTTAATGTAAATGCATGTGTTATTTCACGAAATTTGGTAAAGAAGTTTATATATGTGTTAAGTAAAGGGCTGGAAAATATGGTGATGATTTAATTAATATATTAAGAGTTAT